>CABFOW010001565.1:0-118273 GCA_902141385.1 Timema californicum
CAACTGGCGAGTGATTGCAAGTTTTACTACGGAGCAGAAGTGAAACTAAACGATCGTGACAGTCACAACTCTGTACGTTTCAACTGGCGAGTGATTGCAAGTTTTATAACAGAACA
The DNA here is from genome assembly GCA_902141385.1 of Timema californicum. Lineage (NCBI taxonomy): Eukaryota > Metazoa > Arthropoda > Insecta > Phasmatodea > Timematidae > Timema > Timema californicum. The sequence goes on from CABFOW010001565.1 coordinate 117, forward strand.
GAAGTGAAACAAAACGATCGTGACAGTCACAGCTCTGTACGTTCCAACTGGCGAGTCATTGCAAGTTTTACTAGACATCACTAACCCGGCATCTTTATCAAACGTGACTGTGATCCCTCCACTAAGTCTGCCTAGTCATCGGGTCAAACTGTAACTTTGAATTAATGGTAAATTACGATTTGGTTACATGAGTTTCAAACTAACTTAACCCTAAAACAAACAACATCCCCGACCTTCAACTCTTCACCGTTAAAAAGAAGGATCCAATTTCACCAATGTGAATGTGTTGTGTTGTGTCCTTTTTTACTTTAGTAGTTAAAGAGTTATTTTAGAACTATTACCATCCAGTAGTAAATAAGTGCTGTGTGGGCTAGTCAACTCCAGTAGGTCCATGTGTGTCCTAGTCAAAACTCCAGTAGGTCCATAGTCTTGTGTATTGTGTGTCCTAGTGAAAACTCCAGTAGGTCCATAGACTTGTGTGTCCTAGTCAACTCCAGTAGGTTCATAGTCTGGTGTGTGTCCAGTAGGTCCATAGTCTTGTGTGTGTCCTAGTCAACTCCAGTAGGTCCATAGTCTTGTGTATTGTGTGTCCTAGTCAAAACTCCAGTAGGTCCATAGACTTGTGTGTCCTAGTCAACTCCAGTAGGTCCATAGTCTGGTGTGTGTCCTAGTCAACTCCAGTAGGTCCATAGTCTTGTGTGTGTCCTAGTCAACTCCAGTAGGTCCATAGTCTTGTGTGTGTCCTTGTCAACTTCCCAGGTCCCTAATCTCAAAGAGTGCTACCGATCAAACAAAGGAGTCGGAGAGTATCATATGTCCCAGAATGAATCAGGACATGTTACTAATAACAGACACGGTAACGACAAAGCGCTACTTGTGTAAAAACATAAGTTGACTCTAGTAAAAGCTTTGGCGCCCTGTTTAATGAACTTGTTTTGTTAACCTGGTCTCTCGAGAGAGAAAGATGAGCGGCCTCAAAGTGGGTCAAGTTTGCTCTGAGACAAGGTTTTGGGGCCGGCCTCTTTCAGAAACTGGTATTTCCTCTCATACATGATTATATTACACTGATATCCATGGTGGTACGAGACGGCTTATTTTCAATGCTAGAGGCAGTGAACATATTTTACTCCCTTGGTGTGTCAGCTAAACATCCCAATTAGCTCAAAGTTAGGCCTACCTGTTTCAGCGCTTGTAGCTCTTACCATGCGAGTCTGCTCTATTCTACAATAATTCTAGTAAATTAACCGGATGTTGAGCTCTGTGCTGGTAACTCTTACCACGCGAGTCTGCTCTATTCTACAATAATTCTAGTAAATTAACCGGATGTTGAGCTATGTGCTGGTAGCTCTTACCACGCGAGTCTGCTCTATTCTACAATAATTCTAGGAAAGTAACCGTATGTTGAGCTCTGTACTGGTAACTCTTACCACGCGAGTCTGTTCTATTCTACAATAATTCTAGTAAATTAACCGGATGTTGAGCTCTGTGCTGGTAGCTCTTACCACGCGAGTCTGTTCTATTCTACAATAACTCTAGGAATGTAACCGGATGTTGAGCTCTGTGCTGGTAACTCTTACCTTGCGAGTCTGTTCTATTCTATAATAACTCTAGGAAAGTAACTGGATGTTGAGCTATGTGCTGGTAGCTCTTACCACGCGAGTCTGTTCTATTCTACAATAACTCTAGGAAAGTAACCGGATGCTGAGCTCTGTGCTGGTAGCTCTTACCACGCGAGTCTGTTCTATTCTACAATAATTCTAGTAAAGTAACCGTATGTTGAGCTCTGTGCTGGTAACTCTTACCACGCAAGTCTGTTCTATTCTACAATAATTCTAGTAAATTAACCGGATGTTGAGCTCTGTGCTGGTAACTCTTACCTTGCGAGTCTGTTCTATTCTACAATAACTCTAGGAAAGTAGCCGGATGTTGAGCTCTGTGCTGGTAGCTCTTAACATGCGAGTCTGTTCTATTCTACAATAACTCTAGGAAAGTAGCCGGATGTTGAGCTCTGTGCTGGTAACTCTTAACATGCGAGTCTGTTCTATTCTACAATAATTCTAGTAAAGTAACCGGATGTTGAGCTCTGTGCTGGTAGCTCCTACCACGCGAGTCTGTTCTATTCTACGATAATTCTAGGAAAGTAACCGAATGTTGAGCTTTGTGCTGGTAACTCTTACCTTGCGAGTCTGTTCTATTCTACAATTTTCTGGAAAGAAAGTAACCGGCTGGAGAGTCTGATATATCTAGTGCCAACGCATGTTTGGTTAGTCCCATAGTACTACGTTTCTTATTAGTGTTTAATGGATTCAAAGTACTCTCTCTTTATTCTGCAGCACGTACATTTGTGATGTGTGTCTTTTTTACTTCAGTAGTTAAAAAGTTATTATAGACCTAATACCCTCCAGGAGTAAATAGGGCTGTGTGTTCTAGTAAACTATAAACTTAGTAGGTCCATAGTCTTGTGTGTTCTGTAATAGGTTCATATTATTATTATTATTAATATTATTATTATTATTATTATTATTAGCACCGCGTCTTACTACCCGTTCAGGTTATACGCACTTACGCTAATGTGTAATGGTAGGGTGATTGTGAGATGAAATGGAGGACCTACAGTTTAACGTGGAATCCGAACCCCGGTGGAGGCCTGGCCTTCCCAATAGGTTCATAGTTCTGTGTGTTTTATAATAGGTCCATAGTCTTGTGTCTTCTGTAATAGGTTCATAGTTCTGTGTGTTTTATAATAGGTCCATAGTCTTGTGTGTTCTGTAATAGGTCCATAGTCCTGTGTGTCCTAGAGTAGGTTACATAGTCCTGTGTGTCCTACAGTAGGTTAATATTGTGCTGTGTGTCCTATAGTAGGTTACATAGTCTTGTGTGTGTGTGTCCTACAGTAGGTTAATATTGTGCTGTGTGTCCTACAGTAGGTTACATAGTCCTGTGTGTCCTACAGTAGGTTACATAGTTACATAGTCCTGTATGTCCTACAGTAGGTTACATAGTTACATAGTACTGTGTGTCCTACAGTAGGTTGCATAGTCCTGTGTGTCCTACAGTAGGTTATATAGTGCTGTGTGTGTCCTACAGTAGGTTACATAGTGCTGTGTGTCCTACAGTAGGATATATAGTGCTGTGTGTGTCCTACAGTAGGTTACATAGTGCTGTGTGTCCTACAGTAGGTCCATAGTGCTGTGTGTCCTACAGTAGGTCCATAGTGCTGTGTGTCCTACAGTAGGATTCAAAGTGTTGTGTGTCTTACAGTAGGTCCATAGTGCTGTGTGTCCTACATTATGTTGCATAGTGCTGTGTCCTACAGTAGGTCCATAGTGCTGTGTGTCCTACAGTATGTTACATAGTGCTGTGTGTCCTACAGTAGGTCCATAGTGTTGTGTCCTACAGTAGGTCCATAGTGCTGTGGGTCCTACAGTATGTTACATAGTGCTGTGTGTCCTACAGTAGGTCCATAGTGCTGTGTCCTTCAGTAGGTCCATAGTGCTGTGTCCTACAGTAGGTCCATAGTGCTGTGTGTCCTACAGTATGTTACATAGTGCTGTGTGTCCTACAGTATGTTACATAGTGCTGTGTGTCCTACAGTAAGGTCCATAGTGCTGTGTCCTACAGTAGGTTCATAGCTCTGTGTCCACTTCTACCCTCAGACGGGGTCACAACCACCAGGTTTGTTCAAGATGTTGGCCACGATCGTTCATTCTCTGGTTTCCTCCCAAGTAGTCATCCGACTAGATGTGGGCTAGTGGCACATGACGGAATACTCGTCCCACATTTCACCAGTTCCGTTACTTCTGGCGAGGAGGCGCATGGTCGGAAGTTGGAACCGGCATACCTCACCCCACCTCCTTTCTGGGAACACAATCTCAAATAATGACATACAGTAGTAATAATAATATCGCGCGTTTGGGCTACATCAATGTTAGCCCAGTTCCGGGAAGATTAGCCAGTACTAATGCAGTGTAATCCAGGAGAGTTCCGAACATAATAATCTTATTATTATTATTATTAGCACCGCGTCTTACTACGCGTTCGGGTTATACGCACTTACGCTAATGTGTAATGGTAGGGTGATTGTGAGATGAAATGGAGGACCTACAGTTTAACGTGGAATCCGAACCACGGTGGAGGCCTGGCATTCCCCACATTCACAAGACATCTTGTCAGAGGTGAAGGAAGGGTTTGGTAATCAGATAAATCTGTGTTCGGACCGAGGATTGAACCCCGGCCGCCAGCATAGAAGTCTGACACCTTACCCCTAGACCGCTAGGTCATCATGTACTAATCGTATATCATTTCCGTGGAGGGTCTTTCCATGTCCCGATAAGATGAGATGATGTGATGTGATGGATAGTATGAAGGTGTGGAACCAGTGGAAACTCTAAACGTAATGCCGGGCTCACAATCAACTTAACTTAATAAAACAAATGTGTGATCACGATTCACGTAACTTAACGTAACAACTCGAGCCAAACATCTGCATCTTAGAGGATGTATTCTTATCTATGATTTGTACTATTTGTAATGTGATGATCTGTGAACTTTTACTGTTTTCCATCGAAAAAATAAATATTTATCATTTTTTTTTTTATATAAATCTAGCTTTCCTATTTTAGTTTAAATAATTTGTTTCAATGTCTGATCACTAGAACTGAAGCTAAAGATTAGGCCTAAATCTTTGTCATAAAACCAACAAATGACTTACTAAATAGCCCTGTAGACTTCACTCGCAAAATGATTGGCTGGCTAGATCACGTGATTCACTTTATGTAACACGTAACGTGAAAGACCTCCCAGGACATCTATTAAGTTAAGGGAACTACATTAAATTAACTGCATCATGATCGCTTCCATTTAAAAACACGAGAAGAACCTTTACGTTACGTTACGTTAAGTGAATGCTAAGTTTATCGTGATGCCGGCATAAGCCTAACGTAAGCCTAAATAACCAGACTAGAACCTTTACTCCTGGTTCTCACCTAACCGGGTGTGGTTTCATTCAAACTGGGTGTACACAGAGTATTTCACCGGTGAATAATTGACCCGTATCGATGGATGCATGGTCTAAGGCAGTGGTTCTCAAAATGGGTTCCGCGAAGGGCTTTCAGGGGTTACATAAGACGATTATGCATCCTCATTAAAATAAATAGTATTACGTTTGTGTTTAAAAGTTCGATGGTTAAAACTGTAATAACTGTGTTATTTTTAGAAGTTAGTTATGGATTTTAAAATATTTATTTTTACTCCTCAAATGTTGTTGGCTTTCTTTTGATCTTCCCCAAAACACCCGTGGCACACCGGTTGATAAACGCTGGCTCAAAGGGTGTAAAAAGGGGTGGGGGTCCGGAGCCCTCCCTGAAATTTGATAGACCCCCTTCCCCAAGGGGTGGTCCATATAATAGGACTACGTATTCAAATTTTATTGGGTAAAGGATATAGTAACATTTTATAGTGGAACTAGACCAAATTAGTTTTCTTCACCCTTGGGTGTACCAAGGCTGGTTTTTCATCAATGATCTTCCATCCTCCCTCCAGGCTAGTGTGGGAACATTTCCTCTATATTCAGCTTTCCTCATTCTTAACACATTAACGTAATTAGTTCATTTGCTTACAGTCGGAATGTATAGTAAGACGCAGGAGGGTGAAGGGGGGTGGGTTGGTTGTCATAAGCCTCCTTCAAGTATAAATTAGATCATTTTAACTAATCAAAATTTTAATTTATAATTGCAATAATAAAGAGAGGATTTGTAAGGAAAAACATAATTTTGACTAACAAATTTGTTTATTTGTTATGTATGACACCGGGCACGGTGTCCTAGATAGCTTAGGGGTGAGAGCATTGGCGTACTAAGTCAAAGGTCTCGGGCTCAATTCCCGTGTCCAGGTGTCATTTCTCAATTTAAATAATATAAAATTACTTTTATAAATTTGATCTGCAGCTGTCTTTTTTTATAGAGATGAGATTAATATTAATAGAAATATAATTTTAGTTATTTTTTAAAAATATTTTCCCCATTGAGCTCTAACTGTATTTATAAATTAAGGTATGTCTGAAAATAGTTTTCAAACTGTTATGTTACTTAAAAACCATCTAAATGTTCTCACAATCAAAGTTAGTTCTTCTATGGAAGATTAAAGTTGTGAATATCACTATGGGATGTAACCCGAACGGGTAGTAAGACGCGGTGCTAATATATATAAATTATACTACTATAGAGCCACATGGCTGACTCACTCACTGACATTAATGTTTTCCCACTTACAGATGAGCTAGAATCTTGAAATTTGGCAAACTTATAGCGTCTAGCCTGTAACCGACGGGAAAATTCCAAAAAGTTAAAAAATTAATGTTTAACCCCCGAAAAAGATTCAAAATGGCGGAGCAACTTTAAAGCTGATGCGTACCTTTCTTTGAAGGTCTCTTGTGGCTAAACGGCTCTGGAATTACATTAGTTTACATCCACTTGTAAAGAAAATTCACCAGGGGGTCTGGGGGGTGGAGCCCCCAACGAGCAAAGCGAGTATATATATATATGACTGTTTGGATGCTCGTTGTTGAGCTTGGAGCTCAATGTTCGCTCAATATTCTTTACTTGGCATGTCATCGTCAGTGGCGGTGGAGGAACAGGGGGGGAGAGGGCAATTAGCAAAAATGAGGTATATTTGAAGGGCTTGGCCCACCAAGATAAAGGAGGTTCCATGGTAAAGGTTTGAAATCGGGATGTCTCTAGAAACTATTTGAGTAAACCTCGTCTATTTTTCTAAATCAGATTACTCTGAAAGATATTTAGAGTGGTCCTCCCTAATAACAATTTTGAAATTTGAATGCCCTAAAATATATTTATAGGCCTTCACCTGGAATATATTTTTGAAAATTATACTCCATGCGGAGCTATTTCGAGTGGCCCTCTTTCTATGAATCGTTGAAAATTGGATGCCTCTAGAAGCTGTTTAAATTTATGCTCCCCCCCCTAGAAATGTTTGAAAATAGGTTGCCCTTAGAAGTAATTTTGAGTGATCCTCACTTGTTTATTCCTTTAAAATTGTTTTCCTCATGAAGATATTTGGAGTTTGATTCAAAGCCATTTTGATTTTTATATTCTAGTACAGGAGTTACCAAACTTTTTTAGAGCGTGCCACCATTCTCATGTCAGATTTTCCGGGCGACGCCCCTGTACCCAATATTTTCATGGAGGATTAGAATCTGGAACTCGTATGAAGGGAGTACTTTCACAAGGACAAACATGTGTTTTCTTGTGTGATTTATTTCACTATTTAAAACATGTACGAGTACATGAAATGAAAATTTGCATGTTGCATTTAACAATACATTATAAATTTTAGTTGTTCCTTATAGCCGTGACGATCTGGATAGAGACTGGTGATGCTCCAGGGCGTCGCGACGCATGGTTTAGGAACCCCTATTGTAGTATATCAGAGGGGAGTGATATAGCCCTAAAGGGGGCAACTTTATTCCTAGCAGGTAATGCTCCACTGACCCCCTAGATGCCCCCTCCCTTGGTTCCGACACCTATCGTTACCGTAATTATATTTGATTCAGGATTGTTATAATCCTTATTGTATGTCTAACCTTCCTTTCACAAGGACGCTATTTGCTTGGAGAGGGAGTGGTAAACCGTTTTAAGAGAAACCACTTCAGAACACCCGGCTTGTGTTCGAACTTCGAGCTCCCCTTCATGACTAAACCAGATCGGTGGATGCTAAGCGAATATTCTGTTTGTGTAGAGTTGCTAGGATGACATTCCGCGAGATGACATGTGTGTCACGCATGGATCATGCTAGAATAACGGACAGGTGTGCCATCGTAGGTCAAGCACAAGTAGTGGGAAAGGAAGGTTAAGGTGGGATGGAAGAAAACGTGACATAAGGTTTGCTTTGTTTATGACAAAAACACAGTTTTTTGGCCAAATAATTTAATGTTGCACGATTTGAAACATTTAGTTCTATTATCTACACAGATTTATCTGATTACCAAACCCTTCCTTCAGCTCTGACAAGACATCTTGTGAATGTGGGGAATGCCAGGCCTCCACCGTGGTTCGGATTCCACGTTAAACTGTAGGTCCTCCATTTCATCTCACAATTATCCTACCATTACACATTAGCGTAAGTGCGTATAACCCGAACGGGTAGTAAGACGCGGTACTAATAATAATTATAATAATTATCTACACATAGTAATAGTTGTAATCTCAACAATAATTTAAATTCCGCGTTGTTTATAAAAAATATGTTATACTTTTTTTGTATCTTACTAACCGTTCGGGCTATACACTAACTATTAGGAAGGTTATATTTATTGGAAGTGCACTTGAATTTCCGTAAAAGGAGAGTGGAAAACCATTTTGGAAAAAAAAACCACCTCGGTACACCCGACCGAGATTCGAACCTTGATCTCCATGTCATCTGTAGTCTAGTCTACTGCGAGAGTAGCGCGTTAGACCATGCGGTCATCAAAGCGAGGTTTGAGACCTGTTAATATTCCTATTATGTAAATACTCAAACATATAATTTATTTTTATTAACAATTTTATTTTTGTCATAGAAAACGAAAAAAATATTTTACATTGAGACTGGGTCATTCTCGAGAAATTAGGAGTTGATGGGCCGGTATCTACCGCACGCAGAGGTCCGAAATTTTAAAATTAGTAGCCTGTATATACAAACATGTGCACCGGGAAGACGGAATTTTAAATTTTGGGTTTGATTCGTTTTAATTAGTTTTAATTAACTAAGAGCTGGGTCGGAAGAAAACATAGAAATAGATTTTTTCCGTCAGTTTGAAGCAAATAAACGTGTACCCAGGGGTAACCACGCAATCACTTAACGAAGGAAGATGGACGATGCATAATATTATTTAGACAAATGTTATCTTTAGTTAAAAAGGGCATAAAATCTAAGCTTAAGATTTCAACTTTTTTAATATAAAAAATCAAGTGTTTTTACGAAGACTTTTGCTCTCTGTAATATTGGCATACTATTAATTACTGGAAATTCTATTTTTTTAAATAATTTTATAAATTGAATTGTACTCTACCTATGTACATAGTCAAGTTTTACAATACATTTAAAATTAATTATAAATGGTCAAAGGCAGTAGCTCTAAATATTTATGTGCTCGTGGCACACTTCCTAATAAAAGTATTTTTAGTGGCCCACTCGAAGGAGTTGAAGAGCGAACGTCAGTCGAAAAGAGGTAAGATTTTAAAAATAATGTTTTTTTATTAATATTATTAAATTAAGATATTAAATCTTGTATATCATTAGTGTAAATCATAAACTATAGGATTAATAATAATAATAATTCTCATCACTAATAAATAAGTATTTTAATGGGAGACTTGAGCTAGTTTTTGACTTTCTGATTTCAAAGGAAAGTTTAATATTTGTGAGAATTTTTGTTCAAAAGATATATTATAATGACTCTACGTTTTACGTGTCTCTGAACCCAAGAGAGTGGATTTTACAATTCTTTCTGTCTGTCTGTCTGTCTGTCTGCCTGTTCCTGGCCACAGATATGAAACGGTTTGATGGATTTCGCTTAAACTTGATATCTAAATGTTAGAGGGCAATACCTCGGAATAGTTTTTTTTACCATTACTATTTTGACCTTAGCTCTTAAATTAAGAGTAGTTTATTTTTGAGTGTTTTTTTTTATTTCCAAATTTTTCGAAAATGGTTCTAGCGATTTTGCTTAAAACTAATATCTAGGGAGTGTTTGACCTTCCGAATTACACTGTATATTTGGTTTTCGAGGGAAAATTATTTTAAAATTATTTTACTGACATGTGATTTTATGAAAATTTGAAATATTTTGAAAATTGTTCTAAAGGTTTTGTTTAAGGTTTATATTTAGAGAATGTTTTACGTGACAAATAACACGCTATACTTTTTTGAAGGGTAAAATCCGATTTGGGAGTTGTTTACTATTGAATGTGTTTGTTATTTTTTTAAATGATATTACTGACTACTGATTTTTGTAAAATGTGAATATTTTCTTAAATAAACATTTTTTCAAAAATTGATTATAGGGGTCTATTTTAAGCGTAGCTTACTTGCGACATTTTTTAAAAAAAATTGGTTTTGAAGATTGAGTTCAAAATGGGTATTTGGGAATAGTTTTTCATTATGAATAAGAATTCATTTTAATTTTTACAAATTAAAAAAGAATTTTAGGGTAGCTTACAAAAAAATATTTTTGAAAATTTAAAATTTGTTAAAATTATATTTGAACAATTTGGTTCTAAATTATATATATATTGTATAAAATTTAGAACCAAATTGTAATGATTGTAACAAACACGTCATCTTGTTAATCACAACATACAATAAATATATGTATATATATATATATATATAGTGTATGTGTATGTTGTGTATATATTATATGTAGTATATATATGTATATATATATACATATATACATATATTTATTGTATGTTGTGATTAACAAGATGAAGTGTTTGTTACAATCAGAAAAACTTATTTAATTGTAGTTTCTTTAAAATCTATTTTTGAACATTTCCTTCCTTGGTATAAAACACAATATGATAAAGTTTGTTTGATCGTGTCGAACCATTTATTTTTATTTATTGCTAATATTAAGGCGTACAAACAATAAGGTAACTCTCATTTTATGTTCGGATTCACCAAGTTTTCTCGATTTTATAAATATGATGTCCACAATTCTTGTGGGTCCTAATTTGAAAGGATATTGCGTCTAGAAATTGATTTAAATTTGGCAGCACACCTTTGAAGTTTTCGCGGCACACAGGGTGATAACCACTGGTATAAGTTGCCACTCTAGAAACTCACGAGACCTCCGGCAGCGAGGAAAATTTGCGTTCGAATCCCGGGCGGGTGTACTGAGGGTGCTTTATCTCAAATTACTTCTAATTTATTTTCACACAACTAGAGATATGTTCCCTCAAATTGTGCCTTCCTCCTTCTTGCCCCCTTGGTGTAAATATGTGTATAAGCCTAACGGGTAGTAAGACATGGTGAAAAAAACTATTGAAAATGAAACATCTATTTAAAGTGTTCGTTAAGGGCAGGGATGTAGGTTAAAGGGCCCATAGAGAGGCGCTCAAGGGCTGCCAACTTGAACTAAATATTGAAATAGGGGTCGAGGGCGACTGCTTAGGGGCACTCCCCGACACTTGAGCTTAGATCAGAGTAGCTTCTGACCAAATTATAGTTCACATGGGCTAGGGGCGCCATTGTCGGAAAAGTACTCTGATTTATAAAGGTGGCCAAATTAATATCCGAAGACACCACAAGTTCATTTTAACCCCAAAGCCGAAAATGTCTCGGTTGAGTTGGGGGCGCAGAGGATGCAAGAAAAGGCCAGTGTTTGTGCAGTTTTATTCCCGTAGAAACATAAAGAGTTTAATTTTCTTCACACGGCGACAATCAACAGTCGTTCAATATCTATCAAGGGTGTCCTGGAATTTAATGACAACTTTTTATCTTCATTAAAAAAGTTCCTCATCTAATGCCGCAATGCTCATGTCAAATATTCAACAACTGTTAATGCCACCGTGTGAAGAAAATTAAACTTTGTTATTTTACTGGAGACATATTTGATTTATGTTGACCAAAAATATGTTTTGCTATAAAAACTGCAAAAACACTGTCCTTAACTCGTGTTCCCTAGATTCCCACCTTAAGGCCCTTGTCCCTGTCGAGTGCAAGTCTAAACCCTATTTTTTGGGACGGTGGGTTGAAGGGTGAAAGGCGTGACGTGGCTTCACAACCGATCAAAGTATCCTTCCACGCCAACAAAAACAGATGAATCACGGAAAAATTAGATGGCGCTAGCTACCGGACAGGTCTTGTGAAAAAAATCATACGTTTGGAAATACCATTTTTCTCGAAAGCAAGTGAAATTTGTATAGTAATAATTTCAACACCCCTTCTAAGATAATGTATCGATGTTTATTAATTGTTACATTTTCTTATTTTTTGTTGTGAAGCCGGCAGTTTTCTATTGAAAAATGTCAATTTTATCGATATCTGATCACTGTTAAAATTAGAGAGGAGGTGTGTATATAAAAAGTATAACTTAATCAACATGGTTCTATTCTTGAACAAACCATTTCCAAAAATAAAACAGCTAAACAATAAAAATTCTTGAAGATAACCGTTTGTTGCCAATGTTCTGCATTTCCACGCCAAATGAAAAGGGCCAATTGCCTTAAGGCCACAAATCAATGACGATTCTATTTCACAATTTTGTAACAATTAGCTCTAGTTGTTAATGAACTGATATCTCCAGTTGATGTGTCGCTGAGTGTGTCTGACCGAAGTGTGTGTTGCTATGAAGGTTCCCTAGACACACCGAGCACCAACACTGTCCCTCCAGTCTACATCGCCAAGTACAACCGCTTCGTGGACAACATCCTCACCAGGATAAACCGTATCCTGCGCAAGAACTACGACCCGGTCAATGTGCGTCTCAACCCTAGCGGTGACTCCAAGAACAACAAGAAAAAGAACAACAAGAAGAAACCCAACAAGGCGACCGGTCCCAAGTCTCGAGAGGGAGAGCAGGAGACTTCACCCGCCGGGTCAGTACAATCATGTTACGTCCTTCAAACGTGTGTCGACGGGCTTTCTGGCTTCTCTTATTTCAATACCGGACTTTTTATTTAAATAGGCTATAGACATTTGAAGAGTACAGGGGAAAACGGGGGAAAGTCCAAATTTACTCCATTACGCTAGTATTGTCATCTGTGAGAAGGGTTGTGGAGTCAGTATGCCAAACCTTTAACTTCGACTCCAACTCCTATATTTTTCTACTGTCCAACTTTGACTCCTCCATTTTTATACTATCCAACTCCTCTATTTTTCTACTGTCTGACTCTTCTATTTTTATACTGTCCGACTCTTCTATTTTTATACTGTTCGACTCCAACTCTATTTTTTTTACTGTCCAACTTCACCTTCTCTATTTTTCTACTGTCTGACTCCTCTATTTTTATACTGTCCGACTCTTCTATTTTTATACTGTTCGACTCCAACTCTATTTTTTTTACTGTCCATCTTCACCTTCTCTATTTTTCTACTGTCTGACTCTTCTATTTTTATACTGTCCGACTCTTCTATTTTTATACTGTTCGACTCCAACTCTATTTTTTTTACTGTCCAACTTCACCTTCTCTATTTTTCTACTGTCTGACTCCTCTATTTTTATACTGTCCGACTCTTCTATTTTTATACTGTCTGACTCCAACTCTATTTTTTTACTGTCCAACTTCACCTTCTCTATTTTTTTACTGTCCAACTTCACCTTCTCTATTTTTCTACTGTCTGACTCCAACTCCTCTATTTTTCTACTGTCCGACTCTTCTATTTTTATACTGTCTTACTTCAACTCTATTTTTTTTACTGTCCAACTTCACCTTCTCTATCTTTCTACTGTCTGATTCCAACTCCTCTATTTTTCTACTGTCCAACTCTGACTGCTTCATAAATAGCTAAATTATTTAATTAGTACGCAGTAAAATTCTTAAATAAAGATTACTTTACAGGTAGCTTTTTTGGCATTGCATGAAAAAATTTGTCAATCCAGATTACAAATATTTGTCCTAAAGAACAAAAAAAAAGTATAAAATTAAAATGATCTATCTATCATATATTACTATAATTTTATAAGATTTATTTTGAAGCCAGAGTTGATACATTTTTTACCGACTCTCGACTCCGAATCCGACTCCACAAACAATTGTTTCCAACTCCATGTCGTCTCCACACCCCTCTCTGTAAGACAATCATGATACCTTTATAATACAGTTGAGACTATGTTTGAAAGGAACTTTGTCATATTAAAATGAATTTTAAAAGAAAATTGACTGGGGTATTTATAGGGGGTTTGGTTTGAGATATGAAAGTTGTTGTCCTGGACAGTGTGTAATGTGATTTCCTCCTTTTCCCTTGTACATCTAATTTGTATGTCCCGTTTATAATGTTTACTCTATTATGTTTAATCCATTATCATTTAACGGAGTGGAAAGCTGAGGAAGGCCGGCTTGACTTGGGCCGTCGCACCTACCTTAAGCTAAACTAAAGCTGAACATTCAACTATAAATTATTGTTTTTATTATATTTTAATCAAAATTTCCAGTGAGAATGTCTGAGGGCACCCAGAATACATAATTTGTAAAGATATACTAGAGCTTTAAATGTAGAACAGTCCTGTTTGTTGTTACTTGGTTTCGTTCATTAACAATTTCCTAAGCCAAACGTAGAAGCATTTGTTTATTAAATACTGACTGTTATCTTTTTTTTTTAATACCATGTCTCATTACCCGTTTAGGTTACACACCTATGTACTAATTACACTAATGTGTTAGGGATAAGAAAAGTTTTTAATCTAGCAGATGTGTACCCGCATTTGTATGGGGGGAGAGTGGAAAAACCATTTAGGGAAAACCGCCCTCAGTACACCTGACCAAGATTGAACACCAATCTTCCTGTCTTTGACAGTCTTGTTTATTGCGAGAGTAACGCCTTAGACCATGTGGCCAACAGAGCAGATGTTTTTCAAGTATAAGTTAGTAACACTTTCCAAGTGTTGCTAAAATATCAATAATTATTAATAATAATGTTTATCGCTAGTGATATTAGTGAGTTAAGAAAAACAATGTTAAATTGTTGTTAAAGTATCAACAATGTATAACAATGTTTAGCTCTAGGTGAAAGGGTATAAATTATTGCTTAGGTTTATTAGATTAATAGGTTTTATTTAGTAGTTCCAGAAGGTTTACTCTCACCCAACTCTTCGAAACAACTGACTGATATAAACATGGTATAATTGTGCGTGTTGCAGGGCTGCTGTCAAAGCCAACTCCACGGAACAACTGACTGATATAAACATGGTATAATTGTGTGTGTTGCAGGGCATGCTGTCAAAGCCAACTCCACGGAACAACTGGCAGCAGCAGTGGCAGCAGTGTCAGAACTGGCTGGCAATAAACAAGGGAAACCTCATTCTCAGAGACTGGTCATGGTGCAGGTACCAACCATTGAGAAGACCGGTCGAGCGAAGACAAATAACACCACCAACAAGAATAACAACAGGAACAAGAACAATAAGAACAAGAAAAAAGTGTGTTTACAAGATATTTGGGGGTCTTATTAATTTTTTTAGTACTAGATTGAAAACGCATCGCAAACTAATACTATTCGTATCTTGAAGTTTGGCATATTGATGTTTCTTTACTAGATGTTGCATACCATGACAGCTCTTATTTTATGATGTTTTGTAATATAGCTCTACATCAGATGAAATATTCACTATTTCTGGGAAATGATTGGTCCATTACTTAATCTTGTAGCGCTAGTAGTGAACGCCGGGTGAACACACAAATGATGACCCTGTTGTGTTCTGATGCTTGACCTTTTGTCCATCACTGGTTTTACTTCAGTTGGCTGGAACTCTCATTGCAGGTTCGCAAACGTTATAGGTAGAGATCAAATTATACTATCCTCATCATAGCCCCTCATTACGCCATTCTAATATCAAGAACACAAGCCAGTATAGTCTACCTACCAGAATTTACAGAAACAACTTGTCTCAAAGCGATTTATTTGCCATGCGATCACCCACCGACTTCAATTTCTCATGGGTACACTATAAATTTAAATAGATGGCCGATCTTAGAATTCCAACGCTTATAGGCCCACTGGTGTTACACTAAATACATATCACATGAGGTTGAGTAGTAAAAGTATAGAAGGTTGAAGCATAAAGCTAAAAAGTTGAAAATTGTTGATTGAAAGTTCAATTTTTGAAAATTTGGGGTTTTCAGTAAATTATCATTCCACTTTTATTTGAAAACAAGCTCCAATTTTTAAGTTTTAACTTTGGTCATATGACATTTCTAACCCAAGCAGCTTTTAGATAAATGATTTCTCAAAATTTTTTTGTTTGATGCCTGGGTATTTGTAGTGGAGCTTTATTTTGTGTTTTAATGTTATGTATGGAATATATTTCAGTCATTTCTGGTATAGGTATAATTGATATTTTGTGATTATTTTTAAATATATAAAGCCACAATGTGTTTCGACACATCTATAATACTATCATGTGAAAATCTCTTTACCAAATGGTCTAAATGACCTTGAAAGTCCAATAAAACACTTTAATCTGTTTGAAGTGACCTCATTTTTAAATGGTATTGTTGTAACTTGTTTTAGTTATGATTATTTTTGTGGCTTTAGTTGTTCCCTAATTGTATAATTAGTCGGTAATTAGAGCTTAAATCCTACAACATATGTATTTCCAAGATGTGGGTTACATTGTAGACAAGCTTCAGTGATTAGATCGGAATGTTGCAGGGTAACGGGAGGAACCGATCTGGAGCCCGCGCAACGCTCTATGGTCTGTCGTCCATTAAGAGGGACGGTGACGTCACTGTAAATATGATGAGCTCCCACACAACGGTGAAGACAAAGTTCACTGTGGGACCACTTATGCTCAAGGTGGAGAAAGAGGTGAGGCTTTGGGTCTGGAATAAACACACATTATTTGATATTACTAAAATTGTGATATTACTTACTTAAATATGTGTTTAAAAAATTATTCTGGAGCACAAGAATTTAAACTAGGACCATTTGTCCAGGGGTAGTTTTTCAACATATATTAAATATTTGTGAATTACAGTTATCTGACCCGCCTCGGTGGCGTAGTTGGCTAACACGCTTGTCATGTTGAGCTCGACTGCTGAGGACGGGGAGATCAAGGTTCGAATCTCGGTCGGGTGAACTGGGGGTGGTTTTTTCTAAATGGTTTTCCCACTCTCCCTCCACATAAATGTGGGTTCACTTTCTCTAATTCAACCTTCCCAATTCCTAATCCATTAGTGTAATTAGTACTTAAAAGCGTATAACCTGAACGGGTAGTAAGACGCGGTGCTAAATATTATTATTATTAATTACAGCTATCTGTACCAAATGTTAAATTCAATGAATTATATTATTACTTATTAATATATTTTGTACTTGTTTTACTTTAATCACAACCTTTTTTCTTGCGGTTAGTTTGGGCGAGGGGCCAAGAAAGACATCCGAAGTGCCACAGCCACAACCACAGAGATGTCGGGGAAACTGAACCTGAGGGTGATGCACGGAGGAGCGGCTACCTTGCATTCCATCCGTGTCATGCAGCCAAGACAGGTATACATTCTTGTACAACACAGTTGCTCCAGTAATATCAGAGAGCAGTACTTTACAAGGTCACACATGGAGTTTAATATATATGGCATATCTTTTTTTAAATGTATTTTTCTTTAAATATTTAGTGGCTTTGACAACATTTTCAATCAGATAGGTTTTGATGGAAGTAGTAAAATGTATTATTTATTTTGCTCCAAATATTTATGTTTTCTTATTGAACTCAGTTATTTTGTATTTAAAAAAAATAATGTACGTTGGTATCTTCTTGATTGAAGGAAATCCTAAAGCTTCCTCAAAGGAAAATAAAATTTTAAAACAATTTCAAAGACATAAAATCATAAAGGCTAGTCTAAATAAAAATAAAATTGGAAAGTGTATTTTGATAAAATATTTCAAGCAGAAAGAAAATAAACTTTAGAATGACAAATTTGTATAGTACAAATACAATATAAATATAAAAAAGGTGTTTATAGGTTTAAAAAAAGAGAAACAAGAAACATGTTAGTAAACCTAAGATATTTTTTAATTGAAATTCTGAACACTTTATTAGTTTAATAAAAGTAGGGCTACATGTTTCCAAAGCAATTATCAGAGTGACTCATTGACAAGTTAATACACTACATTCTTTACACCTTCGAAGCCAACTATTATTAAAATAAAACTAACTAGCTTTTATAGACATCCAATATCTAAATATTTTATCAGAAACAAGCCCTCATGCCTTGTGTGGTTTTATCTGTTACAACTTCCAAAGCTACTGTTGAGAGATAGAAGGAAGCGTAGGAGTAAAGTGTGAAGAAAGATATTGAAGATTGCATTTTATATAACAAAATAGGTAAACTAGGTATTTGGTGATATGATTGGACTGTAAAACATATACCAGTACTAGTAAGCTTAAAAAAAACTACTACGGTAATATTTTAAATAATAAAGGGTACAAATTTGCTAATTTTATTATCACAGCTGTGTTTAATATAGGCATTAAAATAAATATTAAAAAACATGTTTAATCTTGTGTATTTTTGTAGCATTTGACCTAGGTTATATATAAGACCAGCTAGGCTATCTCGTTGCACTAATTAAATTTAATAAAAATTGTTAATGTTTTATGAAAACATTAAATTGTTTGTATTGACAATCAACATTAATCTTAATTTGTATATTTACAGACCTGCATTTGTATTAATAGGCATTTTTTTTAAAGATAAATTTATTAAAAACAAAAATTTTCATAAGTTAAAATGAATGACAATTTTTTTAATATTATTCTTATGTAGGTGCAGCCTATACATTATTATTATTATTAGCACCGCGTCTTACTACCCATTCGGGTTATACGCACTTACGCTAATGTGTAATGGTAGGGTGATTGTGAGATGAAATGAAGGACCTACAGTTTAACGTGGAATCCGAACCACGGTGGAGACCTGGCATTCCTCACATTCACAAGATGTCTTGTCAGAGGTGAAGGAAGGGTTTGGTAATCAGATAAATATTTGCCGGGACCGAGGATCGAACCCCGGCCGCCAGCATAGAAGTCTGACACCTTACCCCTTGACCATCAGGTCACCCAGCCTATACAACATTACTTACTTAATCTAACTCGAAAGTTCATTGCCACATTCACAAAAGTACATCACCTATATCTATCTTGAGCTAGTTTTATCCAGTCCACCTCATTACAACCTATCCCTATCTTGAGCTAGTTCTAACCAGTCCCCCTCATTATACCCTATCCCTATCTTGAGCTAGTTCTAACCAGTCCACCTCATTACACCAAAAATACCAATACAACAAAATATTTCAACCCAAATTTTTTCAAAAACTATTGTCCTCTTACACTTGTTTTTTTACTTTAGGTAAACTATAGAGTGCGGATACCCCTAATTTTTATGTTTACAGTTCATATTCATAGACTATTTGAATATTACAAAATGTAAAGGAAATTATCAATATTGTCAGATGACGGTTATACTTAGACAATGTCAGCTTTAATAAATGTAAAAGGTGACCTGGTGGTCTAGGGGTAAGGTGTCAGACTTCTGTGCTGGCGGCCGGGGTTCAATCCTCGGTCCCGGCACAGATTTATCTAATTACTAAACCCTTCCTTCACCTCTGACAAGACATCTTGTGAATGTGAGGAATGCCAGGCCTCCACCGTGGTTCGGATTCCACGTTAAACTGTAGGTCCTCCATTTCATCTCACAATCANTTACACATTAGCCTAAGTGCGTATAACCCGAACGGGTAGTAAGACGCGGTGCTAATAATAATAATAATAATAATAATAATAAATGTAAAAACATATGAAAGCCATATTGCTATTTTTTGGGATATTTGGGTAGTGAACTATTGAATTGTACTTTATATTTATAATTTGGTAATATTAAATGAATTCCAAAAGTGTCAGAAAACAAATTCACTTTTTGTGGTTTATTTTTATTTCAGGGAATGTATGTAGCTTCATCTCTGATATTTTTGTGTTTATTACTATCAGCACTAAATTGTGTTGAAAATATTATTAATTTAATGTTGAAATGTATATATATATACAATTTGGCATAGCAAAAACATATTTTTCAACATCACAGGCACATAAAATAAGCATGTTTGTTTTTATGACAAGGATTATTTTGTAAATAAATTCTTAATGTTTTTAATTTTCCATATGTAGATATACTTATTAGAGACACAACAGTAAGTGTATAACTGCTAGTAAATGACATCTCACATTGTTTGTGCCAGGTTCGTGTGGAGAGTGCTGACGATCATGACAAGACGAGTGAGTATGTGTGGCGTCGCTCCAGCAACATAGCACGTGTCGTCTCTCAGAAACTGACCAATGCCACACGATCAATGCTGCAGCCTCCACCAATCACTACCAGCTTTATGTCCACAATCTTTTCTTGATACAGTGTTGCCGGATCATAGACGTGTAAAGTTATTATTCATTTTCACAGTGAAAACAGTCTTTGAAAGAACCTGTAGTTATCAGATTTTCCTGCATCCAACATAATTTTATACAATTCAAGATAAGAGCAGATAAGTTATTATTGTCTTTTTATTTCAACTGTTTATGAAACATATTGCTTCTATAAATACAAATAACAATGTGCAATATATCATAAAATGGTTATTTGGAATTAGTTGTCTATCAATAATTCCTGTTTGGGACACATCAAATTTCAATACTTAGGTGTGAAATATACTTTATTTAATTGAGGTTGAATTAAAGGGTATGCGAGTTAAGGTAAATATTTTTGGGAATTTCACAACAAAGAATTTGTTGGTCATAATAAATAAAATATTGTTCTAGAAAATACTTTTAGTTTAATTATCCACACATAAAAATACTAACAGTTCTTATATTTGCTATGGGCAAAGTGACATTTGATGAGAAACTTTTGAAATTAAAAGTCTTAGTCAAATTCTGTGATGTCTGTGACTCATATTCTAAAACCGTTAAAATTATTATGTGTATTAAATTAAATGTACCTAATGAAGCAATATTTTGTTTATTTTTTGGCTAACTTTTTTTTTATATAAAAGCAACAAAAAGATTGTTCTTAACTCACAAACCCTTCCAATCCATCCTATAATTTAATATTAGCTTTTTTCAAAAAATCAAAAGTTTAGTCTATTAAGTGTATTTAATACCGCTGTATGAGAACTTGATGAGATCGGCAAAGTGGAATTGTGGGCTGCACTCACCATTCTAATCCAGGAGCCTAGAGTTCAATTACAATCCAGCATACAGACGAGTGTCTTTTTATAGCCTTACTATAAAAGAATGCTGGTGAAATTCCTTAAACTATTCTTCTAATCCTGTGCCCTTATGTTAGTAGTGAAAGCTGTGAATAGCCTGAATGGTCAGTAATACACCTAAGAAGGTGTAATCAGCATTTATGAGAAGTACTCACTACTATTAATGCAACTACTAACTTTTTTATTGGTTACATTTTAAATTATTCTTTTAAATTTCAAAAGTTGTGTGTTCAGCTCTTTGCGAAATACACTCAAATAAAGTCTTAACTGGTCAACTTGTGAACAATTTAACTAACATCTTCACAAATTATGTTTTAAATATTTATTAAGTAATGTGAGTGTGTCTAGGTTTTTTATTATTACTATTTATAAATTATTTATTTTATATTTATTTAAATTATTTATTTAATATTTTATTTTTAGGAAATTGTATAATGTTTAAGAAAATAAAACACATTTAAATGAAAAGAGAAATACCAATTATTTCAGTGTGACTATGAATGCAAAACAAATAAATTGTGTTTGTCTCTCATAAGTGTATATTAATCTTTTACTATGTATGTTCCAGATTTATTATTTTCTGTACAAGTGAATCATCATAAATAATATTAGATCGATGATTTGTGATAGTTTATCGTCAAACATGGATAAATAATTATGACATCATTATTCACTAGCTAACTCATTAAAATAATTATGTTTAATGTGAGAAATACATTATGTTAGTAACCATTAAATATATCTTAGATAAGGATGTCTATTTGACATAATTACAATTTTCATAAAAATATATTTCAAAATGAAAGGTCTAGCAAACATCCAAACAAAAGCTGTGAAAAAAAAAATATATATATATATATATTTTTTTTTTCAAAATAAAATTAGCTTCTAAATATATTACTTTTTGAGTAAGAAAAATATATTTTGAATAGTATTATTTGGGGGTGAGGATGAATAGGAGGAAAGGGGGGAATAGGGGAGGGGGGAAATTGACAATCGTTATGATATAGTTATGTTAAATTATAGCAAAGTAGCTTCTATTGTATACTTTTGTAATTGTAGTTGCCCCAAATGATAATTAAGACACTAAATAAAGCAATTGAATATTTTTATGTATAAAACAAAGAATAATATTTTATTTAGTCTCTTGGTAAAGACCCTGGGTGAATTCACCCATTTATCAAGTGGTCATTTTTTTTTTTTTTTTGCATTGAGTATTCATATACTGGTACATTCTAAGAGATTGGTGAATATACTTGAAATTATTTTACTTTAGTATAAATATACATTGTATGTGTATGAAATATTTAATTTCATCTCAAATATAATTTTATTGCGATTAGTTTAATAATGTACAATTATTACAACAAAGATTTTAAATGAGATTGTATCATTAAACCAATTAATGTACAATTGAATCATGATGCATTAATGACATTAACTTTTTTACAATACTTATTTATACAAATATACCATAAGAGTTTTATACATTTTTAAAACCACACATTATAACTTCATATGTTGTAAAATTCAACAAAGATATCAAAGTAATAGATAGCCAGTATCACAAATGAATGCATCATTTCTGAAACCTAAGTTCAACTAAATGACAAATAGGGATCATCACCCCTCAAAATATATTTCATGTGACATATCATGATATTATTGACATATTAAAGTAAAGACTTTCTTATTTTAACCCGCAATTGCTTAAAAGTTTATAAGGTTGACTACACCACGGGGTATGGGCTATGAAATAGCCCCATTCTCCTTCAGTTAATAGGGAGGTCAGGGTTTTCTCTCTCTGTAAAATGGTAGATTTAAGATGATAATTGGTCCTTGATTCGAGGTTTTACTTGTTAAAGATGTATTTTTGACGTTTAAAGTGTTATTTGTTTTGATAGTCACCATCAACGCGTGTACGAAAACTAACAAGTTTTGGCTCGTAAAACCAGTCTTTATATAATGATAAACTTAAAACATTACCCAGCATTGGTTTCCTTTTTCAGGAAGTTGTGTTGTGCATTTCACACTCCCTACTTAGGAGCTCGTATAGAATTAAACTTAGGTCAGGAGAGTGGGCAAAAATGACATGCTGACATGTCATAATTATCATCACTATTGCTGCCAAAGATAATCTTTTTTCCGTTTTAATAGACATTTTAAAAGTAAATTTAAAATCTTTAAATAAAAAAATTAAATAAATATTAAGAAACAATGCAGTATGAATACTCCGTGAAGAGTGGTTTTCTCTGGCCGGGTAGGAAGTGTGATGAGCATTCTGTTTGGTATGTACAGGATGTTCCATGAGTGATGGGCATGCGCCTCAGTATAACTTTGCAAATTACACAAAAGGAGTACCCTATGAAAGGCCACTATGATTGATCCACAGAAAACCTCATTTACCAGCAACAATACAACCAGTGCATTGCTTCATACATTGGTCTCACCACAGGAACACTCAAGACAACGAACGAATGGTCACTATTTTGATACCAACCAGATCAGTCCAAATATGGTTAACAAACAAGTAGCACTTCATGCCCAAACATATAATTCATATTTTGACTCATGTTATAGTACCAGACTAATACGAATCCTCCCCAACTGATGCACTATTTTTCAGATTCAACAATAGGATTCTAGCGTATAACTCGAACAGGTAGTAAGACGCGATGCTAAATAAAAAAATAGGATTCTGCTCACCTATATAAATCGAAATCTAAATATCCTCTTGGTCTTGACCTGAGATAACTATCTCTTTTTCTATCTTTTGCTTCCAAGAAGGCCTACTCACACCAGTAATCTTATTTATTTATTTATATATGTAAGTATATACACATATATAAAATAAATAAAGCTATCTTGCCATATTCAGGAATCAAGAGACATTTTTGAACAGGCAACTTCAGAATCCAAGCCACAATGATCAACCCCTAACAATAGTTCAGTCAGTGTTTTACTCTCTTCTGCTGAATAAAGAGCCTGATGTGCCCCGAAATTTATTGTAATGTTTTGTTATGTTACTAGTAAGTGTGAAGACCTTCTCCTTCTATCCTCCTTTCAATGATGAGACTATCATGAACAGTGGTGGCTCGCGTATAGGCACTACAGAACAGCAGCACCCCTTATTTCCACTTGATATTATCAATAACATTTAATATAATGAGTACTTTTTTCTTTAATTCTTTCTTTATTTTTGTAGTACAATATATATTCCTTAAGCTTAGTGTCAGTACTTGAGTAGACATCCCCCAGTTTATGAAAAAGATACAAACATCTTTGTATGGAATTGTGTGCGTCACAGTGCCAGTGACGTGGTGTTTGACTGTTGTGCGCATGCACACACAGGAGGGGGTGGGGAGGAAGGCGGGACTGCCAGGTAGAGAGAGCACTGTTGCTATCGCAGTGCCGGCTTTGGCGTTATGGTGGAAGGAAGTTTTTTTTTTACTCAGCATGTGTTGTGCTTAAAAACCGTGTACCATATTCTTGGATGTGATAAAGTGTAGAAGAGTGTAGAATTAGATTATTATTCTGCTTCCAGCTATTCTATATGATTCTTTTTTCTTTTTTTTTGTTATTTAACAGAAAGAGAATGTGGGGAATGCCAGGTCTCCATCGTGGTTCGGATTCCACGTTAAACTGTAGGTCCTCCATTTCATCTCACAATCACCCTACCATTACACATTAGCGTAAGTGTGTATAACCCGAACGGGTAGTAAGACGCTGTGCTAATAATAATAACAGAAAGACTAAATGCGCTTGCAGTACATTCAATGGAGAAAAAGTTCATTTGACATCCAGAGATCAAGGAGAGATTTATTGAACTTTTTGCGCAAATCAAAACAAGAATAATGGATTTCATTTTTAAATGAATTGATCAAGCTTGAACTGTAACAATTTAAGTTAAAGTAAGTAAAAAAGTTGGGGGTTTTTTTGTTAATATTTTATGAAGTTCCTGAATAAGTTTTCTTTTTATACATGTTTTTTTTCCTTTTAGACAATTTTGAAACAAAGGCTTAGAATTTTCAGGAGCAGCATCCCCACTAATTTTAGCTACAAGCCGCCACTGATCATGAATATTATTGAAAATCAACAAAAGTAGATTTTAATATATTAAAATTATTGTTTAACCTTAAAACATGAACTAGTAATATAAACATAAATTATTGATCTAAAAGTGTACATATAGCCTGTATTTGAAAATCATGTTCTAATTATTATTGTTTGTCCAAGGTCAATATATGATACTAGTACACATCTTTTCTTGAAGAAAGTTAGTTTCCCTTTTCTGCCTTTGTGATATTTTTGCTTCACACATCTGTTGCAAATTTACTTCCTAAGCAACACTGTTTACTTACTACTTTAAAAGTATCTGCTCTGATTTTGATATTTAGTGACTTTTTATTGTTGTCACCTCTGAGCAGTCTGCTACTCTACATACCTTTTGACTGGTACTTTTATTATCTCCAAATGAAATTGCTCTCTAAATACTTTATTCATTCCATTCAGTATTTCCTTTACCTCTTCTCTTTTTTTCAGGCAAAAGAACTCAACAAACCTTTACATTGTATTCTTTCTACTTGAATTTTTATTCTTGACCCAAATTTTTATTTTACTTCCTTCATTTCTCCCTCAACTTACAAGTTAAATAGAAGAGGCAATAGACTGCAGTCTTGTCTCCACCTCTTTTTAATTGATGGTCTTTCTAGATTCTCTACTTACATTATAGCTACCTGATTAATGTAGAAATTATAAATAAGTATTTTGTCGGTATTTAAGCCCTCTTGTCCTTAAAATGTTAAACATCTTGTCCCACTTTATACTATCAAAAGCCTTTTTGTTTATATAAATACTCAAATTCCATAAATGTATCCTTATTTTCCTTGATCCATGCTTCTATTATTGGTTATAAGATAAAATTGCTTCTCTTATACCTCTACTTTACCAAATTGATCTTCTTTAATCTCTCTTCCACTTTTCTTTCCATTCTTTTATATATTATTCTAGTTAATAATGTTGATGCACAAGATGTCAAGCTAATTTTATGATAGTCCTGATATTTGTTAGTGTTTGCTTTCTTTGGAAGTGTTAAGATGTAGCTCCTTGCCGTTTATGGGTATATTTTACTCTCTAAAAGTGTATTTGCTATCACTAATTTATATTTTTCACAAAATTCAAAACACCTACTTTCTCTCTCATTACTTTCTCCTAGTCACAATTCCCCCAATATTATTCCCTTCTCTTCCTTCTCCTACTACTGCAGTGGTGGGCAACCTTTTCTTCCCGAGGGACACATGAAGATATGCAAGGTCTATAGAGGGCTGCATGTGACCAAAATCTAGATTTACCAAAAAAATTAACTTTATTCTCACACAAAAATACATTTATTAGTCAAATAACGATAAACACTACTTAAAACTGTTATCCTTGCAGTCACTGGGATATATGCAACTGTCCACAATCCTGCACCAGTTTTATTGTAGTCAGGAATCAACTTGCTCTTACTAATTCGCAAGATACTATGTAGATTTGAATCTGTTGAGAGAGATTTTTTTATAATGTTCATGCATGAGAAAGTCGTTCACAAATGTAGGTTGAAGCAAAGAACACAAACATTTTTCTGGCAAATGTTTTCAACTTGAACTTTTCAGTACTAAGTGATGCATAAAATTCAGTTTGTTTCAAATTTTTAAAAGTCTTCTTCAGAGCATTGTCTGTCTGAAGATCAATTAATTCAAACTGGAGATCATTTGATGCTGCTTCAATATCTAAAGTAAAGGGGTAAAACAGCAAATTGAATTTATATTTCAAAGATTTGAAATCAGAAAACTTATTTGAAAACTCTTCTTATAAAGCAGATACCTGCCGACTGTATTTTTCTGAATCAGCTTGTTTAACAGTCTGTGTCTGTAACACGAGAAAATGCACAAAGTTTTGCTCGCTCAATAGTTTGGATAATAGTGTGGCGTATTCTCTGGGTATGCTAGTCCTGCACCGCATACTCATAATGATATGAATTAGTTTCTACATTCAATGTTGTCTGTGCAAACTATGTAAATAGTAATGTTTAAATAATTGTGAATAAATATACATGTATAATGTATCTATATATTATTAATTTGTAAGCTAATATTTGTTTGTATTCCAAGAATATTGTATTTTAAGTAATTATTCTTCCAAAAGGATCTACCTACCAACTTATGAAGCTCAAGATCTGCCTCTTTAAATCAATAGGCAAAGCTAGAGAAGTTCTAATGACCTTAACCAATGTATATGAGGTTGCAACACTCCCCCTTTCCCCTCGCCAACAAACTAGGGTGTTTACAACCCAGGGCCTGCTGAATACTTATCGCAAGTAAAACAGTGTGCCAACTATTGAACAAATATTCAAGAGTCAAGATCACAATGATTATTTACCAAGCTATGTCAAATAAAATAAAATAAAATAAATGCAGACAATATTTGTATATTTGTAAAATAGTCGTATAAATAATAATCTTTAAAATATGCACTACTTAAATACATATTTGATTATGTTTATGCATTCTAGGCACATGTATCATTATGTATTTGGCCAGCATATTTACTACCATTTTAGAGTATACATTGGTGAAATAGGCAGGTTGAGCGGGGGAGGGGGAGATGAGGGGCTAATTTAACTATAGTAGCTAGATATTGTTTTTGTTTTTAGTTCAAAGTATTTATGTAGTTTCAACCTTGTTATTTTAGTTGTTACTAAGAAGTTTATAAGAGAATCCCAAAAGTTAGGAGTGTAGTTTCACAATTTCAAAATGAGCTATCAGAAAAAGATAAGATAAAATTTATTTTAAGATGTAAATGTCTTATCAATAAACCAATGACATAGCAATAGAGTAATAGACCTAATAGGGAAAAATCCCCCCTTTGTTATTGCTATCACAGTTTATGGATCTGAACAGCTTCTAAAGCATAGTTAGTATAAATAGTTTTAGGCTCTTAATTATTATTTCAACGTGAGTTGTACAATCCACCCGATCCCTCCCACCAAGTTCTGATGCACGCTTGATCCATGTACTACTTCGTTTGAGACTCGTTTTATGTATTTACTTTACATATTGCTACCTGTGAGTCAAACCTCATAGCTCAGTCGGTAGTTTTCCTGCCCATTGAGCTAAGGGTTCCGGGTTTGGTTTTCGGCATGGCATGAGAAAAATATCATTTTTAACATTAGGATTTCCCCTTTCACAGTGATGAACGACCAAGGGGCTGGGTGTTGTGTTTGTTCTAAATTTAAGTTAGTTCATAAGTCGTGTGCTGATATAAACACTTGGCATAGAAAATGCATGCTAAATACCTCAAATAAATGAAAATGCTACTTGTGTGTACTTTTAATTACACTCAACCAATTGAATAGGGTATGTCACTCTTATTCAGCCAGGAATGTGCTCATAACACTCTTGGGGGTTGTAATCATCGATTGTTTCACATTTTGGTGTGTTTTGTGCATAGTTTTGGTGTACATTTATGAAGTCAGAATTTGTAGTAGGCTGTAAACGTGGGTATTCAAATAAAGATATAAATAAGTTGGGAAAAAAAGACGAGGGGATTTGGGAGGCGCAAAATTTCCCAAGATAGCATAAGAGTACGAAAAAATTATAAATGTTTGAGAACCATTGTTCTAAACTAGAGGTATTCATGTTTAAATATTTCTAGGGTAAGCATCTTTAGACCTTCTTGGCTGACGGTGTTTAAGAATCTTTGACCTCCAAATCCTCCTTAGAGCTTTTATTATAGTACAGGATACCTATTAATTTTCTCAGAATATGCCAATGGATAATAGCAATAGTTTAACTTCATATGATTTAATTTTCACAAACAATTCATGTGCAAAAATACCCTTACCTTGTAAGGTAATGTTGTTCATTCAGTTTGTCGAAAATGTCAACTGTAGATGTTAAATCACACACCCATTCTGAGTTTTTCATGTTACTTAAAAATTCACAAGTAATGTCTTTCATTTCAAAAAGGAGCAAAATTACTTGTTTCAGATTCCATACTCCTCTCAAAATATTCCCAAGGCTTAAACGACAACGTACATTGCTATGATACAAAACATCTGAATATTTGCTGTACAAGTCATTCAGCAAACTTCTGAACTGCCTGTGGCTTAGCTCCCTGGCTCTGATTAAGTTTATAGCACGCACCACAGGATCAATCACATGATTGAATCCCAGAATGCTTCAACACTAAGCAGCTTTATGAGACCTACTTGTTTTCCTGTTAATGAAGGTGCAACATCTGTTGTAATGCTTGCCAATTTATTCCAAGGTAAGCCAGATCTATACCAGCATTTGTCAACACATTCAAACACATCTTTGCCAGTTGTGGTGTCCTTTGATGGCTCAACTGATAACAGCTCTTCTGTAATTGCAAAATTATAATCAATTCCTCTGATGAACACAAACAGTTATGCGGTGTCTTGTATGTAGGTGCTCTCATCTAGCGCCAATGAGTACCAATCAAATGACTTGCCAGCCTCAAGTTGCTGTTCTGACAGATTCTGTGAAATGGTATCAATACGACGTACTATAGTTCTCCTTGACAACGATACACCTTCAATCTTTGTTTTTACTTCTGGGCAGACAATATCAAGTGTATAAAGCATACGGTCCTTTAAAAATTCTTCTTCATAAAATGTTTTGTTATGAATTTTATGAGTAAGTACAAAACTTGCCTTTGTGGCAGCCTCTTGTATGGTTGTCTGTTTTCCCAAAACCTTTTGTTGTTGTTTTAAACTAGCCAACAAGTTTGTAGCTTTTTGCTGTAATCCACTTTCTGATAAATTTCTTCCAAACTTACTGTGCTTAGTTTGAAAATGGCTCTTCAAACTGTATTCTTTAAAAACAGCAACACTTTCATGGCATATTAACCACACCGCATTACTTTCAACATTTGTAAAAAAAAAAACTTGTACGTCCATTCCTTGTTAAAAAATGGCTTTCATCTACAATTTTATGTCTTTTCACAGTATTACTCATTGTTAGATATAACAAATTGAAATATAACACACAAATACAGCACTCGGACTCTTACCCTTCCTTCCACTTAACTTCACTAATCCCAACAATATCTACTTTAAGCCTGTCGATCTACCTCCTCAGATTCTCTAATATCCAAGCCTTATACAAACTTATAACATTCCACACACCAAATCACGAAACATTAGTTCACTTTCTACCAAATTCCTCCAGAGTCATCCCCAACGAAAGATCTGATTACATCTTATATGCTATATTCAATGAAATTTGTTCTACCCTTAAAACTTGAGCGAAAAAAATAATTAAAAGTTATCTTGTTTTGAGTTAACATTCACCTAACATAATGTAACAGTTTTCCTTGTGTTTTTAGGTGAAAGCTATCATGATGCAGTTAACTTAATCATGACTTAATGTTCACTAAATGTAAGATTTGTTCAGGGGAAAACTTTCACTTTACATAAAGGCTAGGTGACCTGGTGGTCTAGGGGTAAGGTGTCAGACTTCTATGCTGGCGTCCGGGGTTCAATCCTCGGTCCCGGCACAGATTTATCTGATCACCAAACCCTTCCTTCACCTCTGACAAGACATCTTGTGAATGTGAGGAATGCCAGGCCTCCACCGTGGTTCGGATCCCACGTTAAACTGTAGGTCCACCATTTCATCTCACAATCACTCTACCATTACACATTAGCGTAAGTGCGTATAACCCGAACGTGTAGTAAGACGTGGTGCTAGTAATAATAATAATAATAATAATAATAATAATAATACATGAAGGCTACCTTGTGTTATAGCTAGCTAATTATGTTGATCACAGCATCAACACAGCAATATATTACCTTATTTGTTTGGGTACCAGAGGAGATGAAGAGGCTTTTTGTTTGCAGGTGACCCGACAGGATGTCAGAAATAGGTCATGATGATGACGATTTGCTTGTTTATGGTACACAGAAAACTTCTTCGGTATTGTTTGTTTGTGTCTCGTAGCACACTTTATTTTGTATATTAAGCAAGCTTCAATTGCAAGGACTTGTGGCCTAATCAAAGCTAAATGACTGTGTTTCATTTTAGTGGACAATTTATTTTAAAACAGTCCAAATTCACTGTGTTACGCTCAAGTTTGTATTACATGAACGTTAGGTTGATTATGATCCTGCATTAGAGTAGACATGGATAGAGTCGAATGTATTCATTAATGAATGTTTCAATTTATTTTATAAATATTATTATTATTATTATTATTATTATTATTAGCACCGTGTCTTACTGCCTGTTCGGGTTATACGCACTTACGCTAATGTGTAATGGTAGGGTGATTGTGAGATGAAATGGAGGACTTACAGTTTAACGTGGAATCCGAACCACGGTGGAGGCCTGGCATTCCTCACATTCACAAGATGTCTTGTCAGAAGTGAAGGAAGGGTTTGGTAATCAGATAAATCTGTGCCGGGACCGAGGATTGAACCCCGGCCGCCAGCACAGAAGTCTGACACCTTAGCCCTAGACCGCCAGGTCACCTATTTTATAAAGAGTTCATATAAAATATCAAAAGAAAATAAGTTTAGATGTATGTTTTATTCATCAAAGTAAGTTGAATACAAAACAAACAAAACAAAAACTTAACAATTGTAATAAATAAATAAACTAAACAATAAACAGCACATACAATAATAAGAGAAAAATGTAACAACAATAGAATGTGGATAAATAAAGAATATCTCATAGCATTTTACCAACATTACAACTTTTAAATTGAATGTGAAACTAAGATTTATTATAATGATTGATATAAACAGTTATTTTTTAAATATAAACACATATAAACAAGATCTGTCAGTAGTGATCTTATATTTGTCATATGATAGAATGGGCTATTTTATATTGTTAATTAAACTAAAGGTAGACTAATTTAATATTTTTAATTGTTAAAAGGAATATATTTGGTGTATTTTTATTTTAAATGCAGCCCATAATCACGCATTAACATAAAAAATAAAATGTTTCCATTGATTACATAAAATCTACTAAATACTGTTTAAAAATATTGGTGATACATATAAACACAACCCTATAAAGAGGGGAAGTTTGATTACCATACTCAACTATAATACAGATTTTGTTGTAATAATGAAAGAAAAAACAATATCATTAATTAAGCAATTTTCAGAATGTATATTAAATATGCCATTAGCCATACTATTAATGAGAAAACTCAATTTTGAAAGTTATTAGGCCTAAACAGGTTCAAATAAACACAATAGTGAGAGGCCAATTAGTATTTTTATAAATATAACTCTGATAAAAACAAAATTACTTTATTTATTGAAATATGTAATAATTGAAACAACAACAAATAGTATAGTTTAATGAAGAGTGTGGATTGTTAAGTTATGTTATTGAATAATTCTTTAAAATCCCATTGCACAGGCCAGAGAGCTCCACATTAACCATTTAGAAAGGAATTTGTTGGAATACCCATAGGGAGAGCCCTGCGCTTGTGGAGTTCGCGATAATTCGCGAATGTTAGATATGGCATTTTTTCTTTCAGATCTTCACATTTAAGGTTACCCTGATTGCAAATATATGCTCAGAATTGTCGCAATAATTCGCGAAATCGGCGTTTTAACGCGATATTCGCGATTTAAAATGATGTCCACGATAATCGCAATTTTCGGCATTCGCGTTAATATTTTGGGATATTGAAAAATAAAAATTGAAAGTTTTGATGGAAGAGAGTGATGGCTTTGAAAGTTTAAAAATTGAGAATTTGCTGCTAGGGCTGAAGACAGACAGTATGTTCAGTGACTTCGCAACAAAGTGTTTGCAAGCGTTGTGGCTGCCGATTTCAAATTCAGATTCAGAACGATATTTTTCTAGGTATAGTTTAGTAGTAACAGACCGCAGAACCACAATGAAAGTGGATAACATTGTTACCAGCTGCATGTTGCAGTTTGGTGAAGTTGAGTAGTTATTTTGTATTTTTCTAGCCTAAATTGAGATTTAAAAATATAGTCACAATTTTTGTGAAGTAACAAGATGATTTTTGTGTAATATTTTGTCTTTGTGACTTGTACATACTTTTCCCGAACCAGCTGCCGCTAGATCTTACTTTTTTAATAAGTTGACAGCACATTTTTTTGCGGACTAGTGTTTTTTACCGTTTTATCCAAACAAAATGTAATTTTTTGTTTTCACTTCAATATGTTTAGTTTACCTGTTTCAAAAATTGTCCTGGAAGTCTAGTTTTAACCCAACAAAGTCACCTTAATCACGAAAGTTTGGTAAAAACCACTTTTTTAACGCTTTTGTCTTAATTCAATAATTTCGTCGCAAAAATAGGATTTTTGTTAATTCACCGCTTTTGGGAAACTTAAAAACGAAATTGGGATTTTTTATTCACCATAAAAGCAGGGCTCTGCCCATAGGGCTAACCGGCCAACTCTTGGAATAAAATCCACCACATTAACCATAGGACCAACTCTTGTACTAAAATTACCCGAATTATCCGTCTTTGGCTGCAAGTCCTCCACACTATTCTGGTACCAGGTCTGAGTAAGCTATATGCATTGAAATAAGTTTGTTGATGATTTGTTAATATGAAAAGTGGCTATCAAATTATATTGTTGTTTTTTAATTCTTTTATATTTGGCTACTTTGTTTGGTTAGACCTATAGATTTGCTTCATCGGTCAAAGAAGGTGAGAGTGTTTTAATTTTATTATTTTAGCAAACAATAACTTCAACTATTTTAATCTGAGTTGATGTTAATACAGACATTGATAAAGTACAGTAGCCCTATGGCTTCTTTGGTGCTGACTGACAGCTTTAAAAAGTTACTAGACCAAATTACGTTTCCCTATGCGGAACCAGATGATCTGCAAAAACATGTGTTTAGAGGCTTTCACTTTTGACAGTCAAAATTTAGGTGTATACCTAAATGTTGACTGTCAGAAATCAGCTGTGAGCTGTCAATCAGCACCAAAAAAGACATGGAGCTACTGTAAGTTTATTTATAATGTTTCTAATTAAGTGTTTTAACCAAGTATATAATTGTTTTTATATAAACAGAAGGAAATATTTTCAACTATTTACTATAAAATAAAATTAGGCTTGTTATCAACATTTGTACTTAGAAATATAATTTCATTATATTTATATGTTGTAGAAAAATTCCCTAGAGAATAATAGCACAATAAAAACCTGGATCTTCTATACCTTCAGGCATATTCTATGACAAAAATATTGGTAACAAAACATTTGTGTTTTAATAAATTCGATTTGAAAAAAATGTTTCACTTGCTAAAATTATATTTTTTATGTTCATTTGTACTCAGGTAACAAAAATATTGTTCTCGTATATTTAACCAACATAAAACAGTTTTTATTTTGTAAATTATGTAAACGTTTGACAAATACCCCCTGAAGAAAGGAAAGTATATTTTAGAATATTTTTTATAGTACTTTCTTCACTCCTTGTTGGACTTCCCC
Source organism: Timema californicum (assembly GCA_902141385.1). NCBI lineage: Eukaryota > Metazoa > Arthropoda > Insecta > Phasmatodea > Timematidae > Timema > Timema californicum. The sequence goes on from CABFOW010001565.1 coordinate 34,594, forward strand.
CGTATAATAATTAAAATCCATCATTCAAACTCGAGGTACACACAATATTATTTTTGAAGATCCTGACCTATTGACATTATAATATTGTGTATTAGTAAAGTATACTTAAAATATGCATTTTATCGTAAATGGGTTTGCTCTAACAAGTTTATAGAAAAACTATATTAATTTAATATCAGCCTGATAGCAATGATGACAAGACTTTATTCATTTGTTTAGAAATAGGGAAGTTTTTTTTAATAAATAAACATGCATTTAAAAATGTTAATGAATTTTTGAAGATTTAGATATCTGACAAACATAATATGCCACTCAGAGGAGTTTTATTATGTCATTGCTTTCGTCACCCTGTACACAGCAGTTATATTTTAATACAAAGAAAGTCAAACATATATTTTGTTTAAATAAGTCAAGTAATGACTTTAATTGGATGTTGGTGTGTATTTTAAAGTTTTATTTATTATTTAAAGTTCCAAAAGTGACCTGATTTTTAACAACATTGTTGGTCTTCCATATAGCTTTGTGTACCGAGTGAAATCACAAGTTCAGCCAATCAGATGTCTTTCTCCAAACGGTGCTACCTTTTTTTTTCTCTGTATATCAATTCACAGTACAGTACTTATAGTAAACAAAACATAGTTCTGTCATTGTTACATACATACATTGTTACATTGTTGATAGATCTGGCTCATTTTGTACAAATGGGAAACATTTAGATTTAATTTCCTAGGCATATTATATATTTGGTAGGTGTACATTTAATATAGTAACACATCCAATTTTAGAATTTATCAATTCAAGTGCTTTATGAATGTGTTTATTGGCAGGGGAATGAACTATTAGGTTACGTAAGCCCATGGCGAACACAACATTTTCAAATTGGCTTGTGTAAAATATAAATATTGTTGTTAATGATATTTTATAAGTTTAATCAACATAGCTAAAATGGAAGCTTCAATATGTCAACAACGATAATAGCGTGTAATTAAAATATTAGGTCTAATGAGGAAACCAGTTTACTAAAAAATTTTGAAAACCCCAATAGATAGCCAAAAAATTACCTCATAAGAGTATCCAAAACAAAAACCATTAAAAACCTAAAAATCCTCTTAATTATTTTCAGATAACCCATTTTTGGATCAAACAAAAGATTGATTTTTGAGCATTTATTTCAAACATTTGACATGGAATTAGAAAATTATACTTTTTTAGATTTAACAAAAGGCCCTAAAAATCCCATACAATTCCGTTTTTGTAATAAAACACCAATTTTGTATTTAATTTTAAATTTTATAAGTGAAAAAATGTGGTTAGGAACAGCCAGACAAATTACATTTATTTGTATTTTTTTTGAATATAAATCTAAATTTTTATTTCAAATTTTGTTTAGAAATTAGTTAAACACAAATTAAAATTTTAAATAAATCAATCATCAACTTAGAGAAACCTAAATTGTCTCTAAAATTACAAAAAGACCAAAGAATTCCCTATTTGTGGAGAGTGACCCATTTAAATTATATTTTCTCTAGTATGAATCTTGCAAGTATGAACAAAATCATTCCACATGTCAAGAATTGATAGTTAAGAAATCAAAATACTGTTGTACAAATTCATAAAAAGTATACATCTTTCTAGAACAAATATTTATTGGGATGGTTACAAATCACTACAACTTAAAACAACAATGCATATTTTAAAAGCATTTGGAAGTATATATGTATTGATGTATTTTAAAGGAAGTCATGGATTTTAAAATGCATAAAAAGTCAGCTATTGTGTTCAAGTTGTTTGTTTAGGATGAGATCAAGGGGAAACTCAGAAGAGTAGCTTTGTTGATGTAGTCTTATTACATGTCCACCAAAAGAAATGATTTAACTAGTTTAACCTGTCAGTGCAATGTTCATTTAATTATTTATTAATTTGCAGTAATTACTATCTAACATGCACTTTCTGGCCCAACTGATTAGATCAGCTCACGAGAATTTCTATGAACGAGAGCAAGAAGGCCGACTAATTCTGTGGCTTTAATTCCTCTCCGAAGGAAGTTGTGCAACTAATTTTTATCGCTCTAGAAAAATCTGTCAACCCCGGGTGGGTTTGAACCCCTCAACATCAGGTCCTGGGGCGAGAACTTTACCCCAAGACCACCGAGGTTGAGTTAATTCAATATCACAGAAAGTTACAGAAGATTAAGATTTGATTAGGAGTATATGAATTTGCTTGAATGGAGCGAGTGAAACCATTTTGGAATAAATGCAATAAGCAAGCCCAGCAGAGGTTTGAATACAGACCTCCTCAACAATATAAAAATAGCTTAGTTGAGCTTTACACCTTTGTCCATATGCTCGCTGATTATGGTAGCACCAATCTATTTGGTCACACGAGTCTGCTAGTACCAGAATGAGATATTTTGTACCAACCGATTCAAAACAAAACAGTTGTTCAATGTTCATTCTGCCTGAAAAGAATTAAGAAACGTGACCTATTACTAATTCAAAATTACTTGATGGTCAGTTTGACAAGACGTAAATTGAATGATGCAGGGAAACATTTAAATTATTTGTCAATTAGTTTCACTCTTCACCGAACCAACTAAAACATTCAATAGTCTTCATGTCAGTATAGAAAGATCACCCTATATTAACATTTTTTTTCAAAGTCAAAGCTGATCAAATAGTTGTTGGTCAAGAAGTACTCTATGTTCATAACAAAAGTCAAGGTTGATCACACAATAGCTGACCGGGCATTAAATATTATTTACAACATCAAAGATCAACCAACGATTTTGTAATTGAGTAGGTCGTACTCAACTCTCTTGAACACAAGCCAAGTTTGATCATTAAGTTGGTCACTGAATATTGAATAATGGTCAATGAACGAACACTTTTTATCCTTGTATTTTTGTACTAAGATTTTCAAACATGGCTTTTGAGAATACTTAGTCTTGTAACATTGTAATACACATTATTTATAATGACATATGAAGCACCAAGTTCTGGCAAGACAGGACAAGATAGTAAGGATTGGAGTTGGCATAACTGTAAAATGTTATTTCTATTAGTTTTTAAATGAGTCATTTCGACTCACGATGAAGGTGGCAAGTGTACGGAGGTAACAACAAGGGCATGGAAGGGACAACATGTACACGAAGAATACAAAAAGTGACAGAGGAGCCACAAATCAGGCCACTCAGTTTAATACCACAATAAGGTTAAAATATTTTGGCACTAATTAAGGCATGAGTTTATCCAAACAAAAATATGATTCATATTTATATTTTTTTTAAAAAACATTGTTTTGATGTGGAGCACTTATAGGAGATGGGACACTTAAATCCTTTATTTGTTGAGTCCTATATTATTTAAGTGATTCCAGATTTGAAATAATTGAAAGAAAATAATTTGGATTAAACTCTGACGAAGTTGACTTGAAATTGTATCCAATTACTATGATCAACTATTATTTAGACTTTTATAACAAGGAAAAAATGGCATTTTAATTTCCTTTAGCCAAGAATAAAAGGATAAAATCATGAAATTGTGTAAATATACAAATCATGAAATCATGAAATTGTGTAAATATACAAATCAACCGTTATTTACTTAGGATACAAATAAAATTTGAGAGCTTTAGAAACTATCACAGATCTTTTAGCGAGAAAAAATTGCTTTTTTCTTACATTACCGATAATTAAAAAAGGGATATAAAAATATTAAAAGCTTTTCTAGCTGTTTAAAAGTTTTCATACCTGAATTATGGCCCCTTTTATCCTCATTCTCTTAGAATACTAGACATTCATGTACAACTAGAACTATCTACAAAAATACATACAAGATGACTATGAACATTAATGCTAACATCAAGAGTTTTTCTGATATCAAACCAACTAGAATGAGCAATAGTTTCTTTATGAGAGGTGTTTCCCACAATCATATTCTAATGAAGTACAACATATGGTCCAAGTTCAATGGACAGTTCAGTTATACATGCATCATCAATGTCAGAGAATTAATATACTGTAATATCATGTAAAATATATGATTAGATTAAATATTAGGCTTTAATATAAAAATAATAAGGATGGGCCCTCAAATTCTTAAGGCTATTCAAGATTCAAGGATTTAAGAAAATTTCAGATTCAAGACTCTAATCCTTAAAATATATATTTCAATTTTTCAAGTGAAAATTGTTTTTGAGCTTTAATACTGCTTAATGGTGGTTCAGTACCAATTATAATTAAATATATATAGGACAAACTTAACAACCAGGCTCCAGAACAGTAATTTAACACTTAACTGAATGTATGAATGTTATAAATAATGAATTATAATAAAATGTCAACATTTAGTTACTACTTCTATTTTCTATTAAATTTATATTTCTTTTTATGAAGATAATTTTTTTCAAGATTCAAAGGTAAATTTGAGTTTCGGATTCATAAAATAGTGGGTTCGACCCAACTCTAATATAAACTAGCAAAAGTAACCGGTATTACTTTTGGCAACGCTTTTCTATGTTTCAAACAAACAGGGAAAAAAACTTTTCGTTTTAATTGCTCTGACCCAGTTTTTAATAAATTTAAAAAATCTAGTAAAAAATTTAAAATTCTAGCTTTGAGGTGCACATGTTTGTGCCCATGGACTACTAATTTTAAAATTTCAGCCCTCTGCGTGTGGTAAGTATCGCAAAATGCTTATGACAGAGATTATTATTCTAGATGTTAAAATTAATAGATAAATATACTTATTAGGATAATAAAATGCTAGCCGAGTCCATTTAAAAAATAATTACTAACATTGAGGCGCAGTTTTACCAAATTTTAAAACATAAAAACAATAAAAATAGGCGGTATTGCTGGAATTTGGACAAGATATTTAAAAGACGAGAAGGAGGAAGAATGGTAGAAGGATAGAGGAAGATAGAGGCGTTTTACTAAACTGACTCAGCCACAGACTGGAAACAGATGATGATGATGATTATTATTATTATTATTATTATTATTTTAAAGATGACAAATATGATCTGTTGAGTTGTCATAAATATAATGAATAATGATTTTAAAAATACAAATAAAAAAAGCTATTATTCTTATGTAAAGTGTCTACAAGCCATTATCCTCATCATCATCAATTGTTTACAATCTATGGCCGGGTCAGGTTAATAAAATGCCTCCATCTTCCTCTATCCTTCTAGCATTCTTTCTCCTTTAATTGCGTCCAATGTGTGCAGGCCAATGGTAATGAACTGTTTGACTAGTAGCACTTTGTGGAGTATTTTGGCTCGAATACTATTTTAACGTGAATAACAAAGTTGTTATTATTTAATATAGATATACCTCACCTGGGAGAAAAAATAAAGGCTTTGTTCAATAACATATATTATTAACGTTAATTTTTGAAGAAGAGTATAGTATATAAGCACTTATTAAAATAGTCTAAATTTAATAAACAAACTAATAATAGATTTCATAGTTGTTTATAAATGAACTATCCAGTGGGACAAGGCCACTTACAATGTAAAAACACCAATTAGAAAAATTGTTGGGTAGAAACTAATATATATTTTTTCACACAAAATAACACATCAAATAGTCAAACATGAAAGCATAAAATATTATCAACATATATTAAAATAAGCCTTTTTATTTAAATAACAAAAGCCCCGTCTAACTAAGCTTAATGTAATAAGGCTATAAAAGTAATTTTATAACCTAATTAACAATTTAAAGTGTTTAAAAGATAATGTGGAAAAACATGTATAATTTTAATATAAGAAACAGATTAGCTTTATAAGCAATAATGAAATATTTACTATGAGAACACAATAGTTTGCTCTAATTAATAATAAAAGAAGTAATATAATCAGTAAAGGCTTAGAATTTCAACACATTGAAACAAAAATACATATCATAAGTTGTCACATATATTTTGTTCTATGTAATGTAAATGAATTGTTTTGTTTAGAAACCAATGGAGGTTTTCAAGTCCAATTTCACCATTTCATTTAATTCACAGACCATGTACCAAATTTCATTTTAATAAAAACTATCAAAATGAAATCACTCTAGCAACATATGTTGTTAACTTCCTAATACAATGTATTTATTTTGTTGTTAACCCCTGAACTGGCACAGGATAAAGATAGTTAAGTATGGCGTAGTAATGAACACTGGCAGCCATTGCTACGAAGAGATGCCATATGGCATGAGCAAATGGAAGCTTACCATCTGATTTGAAGAATATGACACCTCCCACATAAAGTAAACCTCCAATCTTCAGCTCTGTCAGACCAGAGAAGTCATCCTGCAAATTGCACAGAGATATAATAAAATAATTACTGGAGCATTTGTAAATAATAGTTTTCTAATTGCAGTGCAGTCAATGATAAATAAGACCCATGAATTTACAGCTAATAAGTGTGTATGTGTTTATACTAGACTCATTTGAATAGGTGGGTGTTGCATTAGACATGTTTCTTATGAGATAAGTTGCTGTTTGTATGAAACATGTTGCCATATGTGTGATGGGTGTTGCTGTAGATATCAGGCATGTTGCTGTTTATATTACACAAGTTGATATTTATATTCAACATATTTTTGTCAATATTGAACATTTATAAATGTTTATATCAGGGATGGGTCTTTGGAACAGGGTGTCCAGCTAAACTATATTTTTAAATTCCCTGACTTTTCCAGGTTTTCCAGACCCAATTTACTTTTTCCCAGACCACTATTTATCGATATTAAGTATATTATGAAAATAATTTTTTAAGATCACATATTAAATAGTGTTTTTTTTTTCCCAGATAAATATACATTCTGAAATTGTGTCACTCAATAAAGGGATCAAACGATTTCTGCCTCCGGAGAAATGGACTATTTTAAGTTAAAAATAGATTTCAGTAAAATTGTATTGAGCCATTAAAAGAATGTCTAAAGCAAGAACGATTTAAAATAGTTGTGGGCCAGAGTCATTCTTAGTTCCTTCTACTTAAAATGTAGGCCTAGTCAAATTTTGCGCATGTGAATAGCCATGACTAAACTTTGGACTGAAAGTTGGAAAGACACAAAACTTACTTGTTGACTTTGAGAAGTGATATTAGTCTGCTCAACATGGACAATGTTGTGAAAGTGATTCCACATGGTTATTAACTGGAAGAAAAGTGTTATTTTGACTATTGTGAATCAACATATTTGGCTTTTTATAAATAAAATGTAAAATTTCCGAAATTTAATAAAAGTCCCTGACTTTTCCTTGACCAAGCAAATTCCCTGACAATTCCCTGTTTTCCAGGTTTTCCAGGTCGCTGGACACCCTGTGGAAACTTCAAATCCTTTCATCATGAAAGGTATTTGATATATGAAGATTTGAAAATATTTTAGATTCAAGATTTAAAACCAAAAAAATATTTCTTCAAATTTTAAATTATTTTCTCAGAGCTATTATTCTGATTGTTTATGATTCCACTCTACATAATTAAAGAGTAAATCAAAACCAGATGTAAGTAAATCTGTGAATGACTGTCCAACACAGTAATGCACAATGTTTAGTGGGGAGTTTATGTGACTCACCGTGCAACTGAGGAATGCCAGAGAGGGCATGATGCCCATAAACAGGTAGAAAAAGGTCTCTAGGCACTTAAAGCGTTCATGGAAGATCTGCTGGTACAAAATTCCGAGAGAAGCCAGCACCCAGATTAGCCACCACAGTTCTGTCGCCCATGCATCTACCGGCAAGGGCTGCAGGGTGAGCCAAGGGAAGTAGGATGCAGCAATAAACACGTAGATCATGGCGCGATCACCGCGGTGAAGAATATCTTTTAGTATTCTGACCAACAAAAGTTAGATAATGTAACATTAGATTAAGTGGTAAATAACAACCCAGACACTGGGATCTAAACCTAAGACTTTGTGGCTTTGCTCGCTACTAATGGAATATGTTAGATGGCCCTAGGTAGCCCCAAACACGATACACACTAGAATGACTCAGCGGTTGAGTTTTGGCGCACAAAGGCAAAAGGTCATAGTGTTTGATTCCGATCATTTGTAACTTGATTGAATTTTATTCAACTAACAGGAGTGATCCTGTAGATAAGCATCACATATCAGTTTGTGATAAACATGATTTATTTGTACAGTACAGTAGAGTCTCGGAAACTCAACCTAATGTGGACTGAGATGGTGTCGAGTTTTATGACTGAGCTTGCATAAGATGCATGTTTACTAAACAAGACTGAATCACAGTCCAGTATTGAATATTATAGGTACAGTTGGACTGTACTGTTGTATTGTACATATAATATTGTATTGATTCAAATAAAATGTTATTGAATTGGAAAACTAACAAACACAGTACTTGTAAAAACACCACAGCACAAATGTTTCACTCGAGTTACTCAAACAAACTGAGAGATTATGCAGTTGAATGACCTTGGATTGTGATGAGCGGTGCCAAAAATTGTGTGCGCGTGTTGAATTACACAGAATGTCGAGTTATCAAGTTTCGAGTTTCTGAGATTCTACTGTACCTCTTTAATCCCTAATTAGTAAAAATAAATTAGCATACAAAATTTTAAATTTCATGTCATAATATCTGTTCTTAAAAGTTTAGCCTATGAATTGGACACATATCAAGTGTTCTACTATGAATGTACTTGTTTCTTTTAAGCTTTTGATGAAATTGTTTGCAATATTAATGAAGATGGGGGACTCATTATACCCCTTTTCACCACAACCCCTCTATCCGCCCTCACATTCCCATTGGGTACCCAGCCACTGTTTCAAAATATGATTGCCCTAAAATAGCACTAGAAATGTAGTTTACTTTATATCCATTACTGTTTCCTGCTTGTGGATTGGGTCCGTTTTTTATCCAAGCCATATATTTTCCGCTACCGGTTGGCTAGGCCTGTCCTAGATTCATCTACCTTATAATCCAACTTAAGACTAGGGCAGGCACAGCATCCAGTCCCCAGCCATTAATTCATCAATGTGAAAGAGTAAGCCCACATTTCGCCAGTTATAAATTTTCAAGCACGCCAGGAATCGAAACTGGAGATCTTAAGCTCAGAAGACAAACATGCTAGTGACTGAGCTAAGGTGTTGGATAGCACTAGAAATTGAATATCTTATTTTTCTAATTTAAGGGTTAACTATAATAGATATTTCAGAAGGATTGAGTTATACCTAGTCCACAGTGACAAACACTAGCAGAATACAAATGTCTACAAACAAATATCCTGGGAAATTTTGTGTGGGCTGTAGTGTCCTGACTGGAAAAACATACCAAGACTCACAATTCTTGCTCTGAGCATTCAGACAAAGGGGGTGTTTGTCTTCACCACTCATGACTAGTCAATTTATCATTATCATTACCATCATCATCATCATTATTACTATTATTAGCACCGCGTTTTACTACCTGTTCGAATTATACGCACTTACGCTAATGTGTAATGGTAGGGTGATTGTAAGATTAAATGGAGGACCTACAGTTTAACGTGGAATCCGAACCACGGTGGAGGCCTGGCATTCCCCACATTCACAAGATGTCTTGTCAGAGGTGAAGGAAGGGTTTGGTAATCAGATAAATTTGTGCCGGGACCGAGGATTGAACCCTGGATCCCCAGTACAAAAGTCTGACACCTTACCCCGAGATTGCCAGGTCACCGTTATCTCTATCGTCTGTTTAAAAAACATTTCCATGAGGTTTAGTTTATTGTGCATTGTGACAGTAAAGAAGTAGTTTATGACTAACAGTAAATGTTTTTGCATGTTATCAGCGAAGCGTGTTTAACATCAAAAAGAAAGAAGGAATTATTATCTTATTTTAATCGCTATACCATCACTACAGTACCATTCCTTTCCTCCCCTGTGTGAAGTAAGGGTTGATGTCTGATCTCACCAGTAGCAGCTCTAGGAGTATTACCTGTTGCTGCTGCAATAGAAGACTGAATGGAAGAATGTGGACACAGTGAAGAGCAGGATTAAGGCAGCCCCATACACTAAGGCAGAGAAGTATTGGGGCCAGCTAATGGCTCTTTGAACCAGTTCCAGGCTGGCAAACGTACTAGGAATGACCCAAACCTGCCAACATGACAAAATTCAAAGCTAAATCATGGACTTGATGATGCATAAACCAACAAATTGCACCTTACATATAACGTTTACTGATCACGCTTGAATGCCAAACCTAGTAGAATTCATTAAAAAGAATTATATTAAATATCACCATCATAATCATGGACAGCTTTCAGACAGTGGCTGGTTCTGTTTGGAACAAAAGCCTCTCCCAGGTTTTCTTTCTCTCCATCACCTCTCCTCCTCCACAATGGCCCAGTATTCTCTTGGTCTCCTGCTCCCCAATACAATATCCAGAATATTCTCTGGTATCTTCTCCTCTTACATTCTTCTCACATGACTGAACCACCTTAGTCGTGCCTTTTCTATCAGTACAAAGTATGTCCTGTATATCAATCGTTTACAATTCCTTGGCACATCCCTTCTCAAGATAATACTTCTCACATTTCCAAAAAAAAAAAAAGCTTATGCTTGCCTCTCTCTGAGTTCTCTTCTGTTTCTTTCACGTTCCTCTATCACACTCCCCAGGTATTTAAAGCTTTCCACTAACTTCAGCTGCTCCCCTGCTAGTCACATCAGATGTTTCTCTTGCTTTTCATAATCAGAATCTCACTCTTCCTTACATTAAACCTCATTTAATACCACTCCACCCGTACATCCCACAAATCCAACTGTCCCTAAACTTATTTCTCCTCAGTGGCCTCACCATCTGCAAACACCCTTGTTTCATACTTCCCTTCCCAAGTCATTCTACCACTTCCTTCTTTATTTCGTACATGAACAGTAGAGGTCATTTCTCAACTCAAACCATTATGACCTCTCCCCTCCCACTGTCCCACAGCTCACTATCCCTTTGTGTATATTACTCTCTCTGCTTATCGTATCACCGTCTTGTCCCTCACTCCATTCTTCTTCAGTGCTCCCCATAATCTACCATACTCATAGTGTCTCTCTTGCAGCTGCCTTGGTGTAAATATGAGATCTACTGTGGACCTTCCCGGTCTGAAGTCCCACTGTTCCTCCCTCAATCCTCCTTCCATCCACTGCTCTATTAATTCTTTTCTCCAGTATCTTTTCATACAACTTTGCGCAGTGATTCATCAGTGTGACTCCATCGTAGCTTTCACACTTCTTCCTGTCTCCTTCCTTGAGGATAGCTACTATCAAACCCTTCAAATCATCTGGGATCCTCTCCTTCTTCTATATTAATCGATACAGCCACTGTAATCTCTTCTCTTCTACTGCTCTCACCATCTCCACACTCACATAATCTCCTCCTGATGCCTTACCCCTTCCCCCTTCATGCTCTTCAGTGCCTCTTCCACCTCCCACCAGGTTTGGTCCCTCACATTTTCCTGTATAATGTTTGTTTCCTCTTTGCCTTCCTCCTCAGTGTTTTAGTTAGGTAGTATTCAGTAGGTCTTGAAAATACGCTCTCCACATTTCCTTGAGTTCCTCCTTTTATACTACAACATTCATATTTTTGTCTACCATTTCGACCTGCTCCTACCTGCTTAATCTTACTCCTGACCATTCCATACAGGACTATCTTACTACCTCCACTGTAGTCCTCCAATATTTCGGTCCACTTCTCCACCCAATTTCTCTTCTACTCTTCTCTTCTCTTACCCTTTTTGCTTCCTTCTTCTTGGCCTACACTGTCCTCTTTTGGAACTAATCTCTAAAGGTTCTGTTATCCTGGTTACTGCTTTTTTATTCTGAAAATACACCATGGTGTTTCCTTCCATCTTCTCTTGTTGCTGGTTCTCCCGCACATCTTTGTTGCTGCTTCCACCAATGTTATCCAGAATCTTCCCCATTCTTCCTCTTCTGTACTGGGTTTGGCCCTTGGTATTTGTTTTCTTATTATTTTCTGGAACTCTGTCTTATGTTATTCCTCTTTCAACCTCCATATTTTACCTCCTATCCTGATTTTTACAGTACTTTAATCATTCCTTCCTATTAGGGTTAACACCAGCAGCCAATGAGTAATGTCCAGGGACTCACATCTGTTACATCCTTCCTCATTTGTAAAACGATGAGCATATATTCTATTACCGAGTTTCTTGCCCAATCAGCTTTGTACCATGTTACCTTGTGGCCTTTTCTTTTCTCAAACCACATATTTCCCATCATCAACCCATTCCTCTTGCACAAATCTCGCAACTTCTCGCCCTACTCATTTCTGCTGCCCCATACATCTGCTCCTGGCACTTCCTCATATCCTTCTGTTCTGACCCAACACCCATGACGTGTTTCTGCCCTCCCAGTTGCCTTTCCAGCTCTTCTATGAACTCCTCCTTCTCCTTCACTAGACAGCTCACCTGTGGGGCATAGACTTTCTCCCCTTCCACTATCTTCAGTCTTATTTTCACCTTCAAAAGTCTGTCATTTATTCACTTAATCCTCCCTTAGTCCTTCCCCCATCACAACCCCCACTCCATTCAATCTTCCCTCCAAATTGTAGCCCCTGCGAACAAACACGTGCCCCTCAAAGGCTGAGTTTTAAATTTTTAATGAGATTTTTTTAATGTTTACTTAAAGCAAAAAAAAAAAGTTGCCCGGGGCAATGTTGGGTACTTCTGCGAGTTGTTAATACAAATGACAGCTACAGATCACTTTACTTGATGTATGAATATGTGATCATAGATCTAGTAAATTTTCTATCTTTACGTGAAAATTGTGCTATAACTATGAGAAAGGTAAAATAAATTCAAACTATTGAGTTTATAAAAATATAGTTTGAATATCATTATTATATATACACTATACAGTAAGTCCTTGAAGTATATGAATTCAACTTGTGTGGATTTGTAGATTCGTGGATGCAGTACGTTGGCTTACGGCTAGTAAAGCCATCTATCAAGCATCACTTTAAACATAATATACATACTTTTTTCACACCGCGTCTTACTACCCATTTGGGTTATATGCTTATGTACTAATTACACAAATAGGCTATGGATGAGGAAGGTTGAATCTAGAGGAAGTGTACCTGTATTTGTGTGGAGATAAATGGAAACCATTTAGGAAAGCCACCCTCAGTACACCCTACCAGGATTGAACTGTGGTTGGATTGCTTTGACACAGGTATAATGAAGCTGGTGCCATAATCCGCAACATGTATGGAGGTAACGATTGAAACTATATGGAAGAAGAAAAAAGTATGTATGTAGACATTTTTAGCATGTAGTAAATCATGTTTCTTTCTTTCCTTTTTTTTTAAAAATTGACTATTACCAAAACTTACTTTCTATACGTGCCTCATATTTCAGCTCTACAACTATTGTACACTAGCTTTTAACATATTGGGTAAACGTTGATGGATGTTAAGAGGTGCCCTCACCCCATGAGTGATGACGTTGGCAAAATGTTCGATAGTGGTCGGGAGGTATGCCCTGCCAGGACTGGGCTGCTTATTCATCCACTGGACACTGGAGGACAAAAAGCTTAGCTCAGATAGATACAAAACCTAATTTACAGGTCACATTTAGTCAAATAATCCTAAAACTGTTTGAATGAATTAAATATGATGCAAATACCTAAAGCTCTTTATAATCAAATGTAATATACCAGTAACAGACATTGTATGTGTTTGTTTAGTCTATATATGTATACTTACAAAAGAGTGCAAAAATTCTGAGTCATAAGGTTTTTGTGGGGTTTTTTTAATGAAGGGTTACATGAAAAACCTGTTTGTACAAAAAGTAAAGGTATTGTATGTTCATATAAGTTTGCGGCTTTTAAATCTTTTAACTTTAATAAAAAAATGTGTTAGTATTCTATATGGTCATGTGCAAAAGTAATGGCTACATTCTTTCAGTGAAGCCATCGAACCAAAATTATAATATTTATTTAGGTAGACCTACTGCTAATTAAAAGGTAATATACTGTAATGTGACATTTTCAGATTTTGTGTTGGTAATATGGAAAAATATATATAAATTGAGACAAGTGCAACTTGAACTTAGCTCTGAATTACATATAGGGAAGTTACCATTGCAAAAAATAATAATAATGACAATTGAAAGCCCTCTCTGTTTGGTCAAAAGATACAGCTCCCAAAGTTGAATGTATTTTGTCCCAAACAAAGAGGAAAGCTCTCTCAATCATGGTGGTTTAGTACTCTATTGTAAATATAACTCATTTTTTAAATAACTGTGAAATATGAGTTCTTATTTTGAGTAATAATGTAGAATTTTGTATTTTTTGTGCAAAAAAAGGGTTCAGCTCCAAATTGAATGAATTTACAACCAACAAATGGATATTTTTAAAGTCTGTAAATTATATTAAAGATAGTTAACATCAAAAATAACCCCATAATAATATTTAATATGATTTAAATATTTCAGATAATTTAATAAAGAGTTTTTCAGCTCTCCTGTAAAAGTAGAACTGAACCCCTTTTATACGCCTTGTTTTGTTCACTGCTTTTGTAATCAAATCAGCGACTGCTTGTTAAGTCACTTCTAATAAGATAAATGGCTGAAACTTTGTACAAATTCCTAATTCACGTGACAAGTATTTTATTATAGTTTGAGCTAGATCTATAACGTGGTGCATCGTGCTCACATTGCAGGTCATATATAGGCCTAATTACGTACCAATGATTTACTGACCCAGATTTTGAACATCACTTTCTCTGTTTAAACATATCCCATTTAAGTTTACATAACTAAAAATAATATATAAAAAACCAGTATTTCAAAAATATACCTTACACCTACTGATAAAATATAAGTTGTGGTATCTACTCCTGCACCCTAAAGAAAGTACACGAGCAAGACCTACATGATACTAATGAGTTGAGGCAGTCTTATGTTGCAGGAGTTAATGTCACACCTTTGATTCTATCGGTATAGGGTGTATTTTTAAAACCCTTATTTTTTTAAATAAATTATTATTGTTAAAAGGTCTTCAATTATGCTTTGTTTACATTTCTTTTTAATCCTCGATGCTCCAGTTCACCTTATTTGTGTTTAAGTGGATTAAGGCCTGAAGATTGTGCTAGCCACTCTAGACATGGTACCTATTTTTCAGCAATCAATTTTGACTTGTGTTTGAGGTCATTATTGTGTCAAAAATTTCAGCCACGAGGCGTTTTATTCTTACTATAAAGGAGCTTGTTATCTACTAAAATATCTTTATACGTGGATTGACCACTATTATGAGGCTTAGTAAAATAAATCAACTGCAGTACAAATAAAATTATTAGTAAGTTAGATTACTTACTTAAGCATCCACTTCCAATCAACATAGCGAAGAAGTAAAAGGCCAATCTGATGAAGACGAGAAGCAGACATGGCCCCAAACTGCCGTCCCGCTGGTGTCATGATTGCCTGTACCTGCACCGTTCACTCATCATCCCCCTGGAGAGTAAAATATGTAGTGATAAAATGTAATGACCTAGTTTAGTAGTTTATTTTCCTACAGTACAAATTAAAAACAATGTTTTGGCTGCCTGAAGGGTAAGTATCAACAGGAGATTATCTCAAACAAGGCTGGTTTAGCCGAGACAATGATTTAGTTACAGCGCTAGAATATTCGGGCAGAAATTGATAAACGCCAGAAACCAAGTGGGTTTATTACCTTACTAGATGTAGATGCCAGCAGTAGAACAAATAGATGAGATAAATGCTAATACAATGTATTGTATCCCCCTAATAAATTACATAATTTAAATCAAAAAGATCCATTCTAACCCCCATACAAGTTACCTTTTGTTTCCCAGGTATTTAAGTATTAGTGCTCTTATAAAAGTACCCTAAAGTGAAAACTGAGTTCTTACATATTAGCGTAAATTATCTTGGGCAGAAAATAGGAGGATTGTGATGGGAATAGTGAAAAATTGACATTTGTTTTTACAAAAGTGTTGACAAAAAATATTGTGAAGATTGCTAAAAATAACATCCTCATATAAATGTGACAACATATTGAACACTTTTTGTAAGAAGGGGCGAGAAACCCTGACCACTGGAGTGAAAAACATATCTACGCTTGTTCAAGAAATATAACAATGTCACTAAAGAGGAAGCAGGTCACCCAAAACCTCGAAAGACACATTCAAAAAGAAGGATATTTACATTTGTATCTATAATTGTTTGTTATATATCATAAGGCTTACTAAGAAAATGGTTCAAAAGTCTTCTATGTATCAGTGGAAAGTGGACACGTCAATCTCATATAGACTGGTACCCAGTGATAGGAGGGTCAGGGTTGATTCCTGGCTGGGTGTACTGAAAGTGTTTTTCTTTCAAAGGTTTTCCGCTCTCCCTCCCTGCAAATTTTGTTTTGTTTACTGACCCTGGTTATTTTAAAAAGGATGTTATCAATGTAAGGCTAATAATACTGTCATATAACTAGAAAAGGTAGCTTATATAGAAAGAATTCCATGCACAGTTTAAATATTATGTTAAAATTAGTTCAATTATGTTTGTTTTATGTGAGAGGCCCTCCTCTTCCATCCCCCCCCCCCTCGCCCCAAATTTCCGCACATGATCTTTCTTGAAAAATATGGCTTTTAGAAATAAAAGTAATGAATTTAGAACATAGTCTATAAAAACAGTTAAATTAATGTGAATCTATTAATTAGAGAGAAATAAGCCATTTGTGTTTGAAAATATAGCTCTCCTTAAAATAGGGGTTGGCAAAAGGTCGATCTCGAAGAAATGTTCAGTTGATTGCTTAAGAACTCTCTATTGTTATGAAAAGGCAAGATTACCTTGCACTATTCCACTATGGCACAGCTTGTAAGGTAGGGCTGCTATCTTTCAGGATAAACAGAGCGTACATTTTATTTATTTTATATAAAGGTAGGGACATAAGTATTGAAGGAAATATTGAATTTATGGAATAAATACAAGATGTATAGGGGGAAAAAATTATAATTAAAAGTAGAGTGGAGAAACGAAAGGAGATCATGGGACCTTTGATAAATCTAAAAGTCGATCGGACCGCCAAAAAGGTTTTCGATCTCTGCTTTAAATTATATTAAATTTAGACAGTTAACTAGATTTACAAATGTATAATCGAATTAATAATCATGTTAAATTGTAACCAGAAATACTAGGTACACTGACCGGCTGGTGTGTTATTTATTATATAACACAATATTAGTTATATATAGTGACTAGTCGTGTTAGTGTGTTCCTTGATGAGAGATACGGAGCAGTGCTTCTGACATTTGCTTTCTTCCTCCTTAAGTGATTGAGTAAAATTTTTTAACTTGTAAAATACCACATAGATGCAACTACTATAAACTAAAAATAACAGCAACATTTCAAAAGCACTTTCTAAATCAGTAAAATAGAAGTGAAGTAAGGTGCTTTAATATTAGGGGTGTGCGAGACTTTGACTTCACTTCGAATATTCATTCACTTCAACTTTGATTTGGGAGTAAAATTATGAATTCGGCAATTATGAAGTTATGCAAAAAAAAACCAAAGTTAAAACACAAAGTAAAATTATGAATTCGGCAATTATGAAGTTATGCAAAAAAAAAAACCAAAGTTAAAACACACATTTATGTTAATGTTTTTTTTTAAATTTTCTGCTGCTATTTCCCTAATAAATTAGTGTTCACATACAAAAATCTAGAATAATTAAATTACATTTTGTGATAACTTCATTTATCATTTTAAGACAAAATATATTAATTATGTTTAAAATAAAGAATTTAGTAAATTATATTTAATAAGTAAATGTACATATTATGCAAAGTATAAAAAAAATTCCAACATTAAACTTTCTTTAAATATTCAAACTTAAATTCGGCTTTGAAAATAGCTCATATAATTCAATTTGACTTCGCTTCATATTGAAAAAGTTTACTTCACACACCTCTATAAAGAAAATTAAAATTGGTTGCTAAGAAAATGTAAAATAAAAATTCTTTTTTTATTAAAATAGCTTACAAAATAGATTGAAATTTGATGCCATAAATATTATATTTCACTTTGGTGGCCTCATGGTCTAAGGCATCACTCTTGCAACAGACTAACTAGAATGCCAATGACAGGAAGATCATGGTTCAATTCCAGTCAGGTGTAATGAGGGTGGTTTTCTCTAAATGGTTTCCCACTATCTATCCATGCAAATGTGGGTACACATCCTCTAAATTCACCTTTCCTCATCCCTAGCCCACTGGCTCAATTAGTACATAATCTTGTAAGAAGTGGTTTTAAAAAACTGTTGTTAATTCTATGAAGTGTTTAGAGAATACCTAGTAGTTCCAAAATAACATCAATATTACATTACATTTTATTAAATAACTGTTCAAATTACAGTAGACACTAAAATATCATGGTTAACGAAAAGCAAGTGTTGCACGGATATTTGAAAAACATGGATAATCTAATATGATAGTAAAAGTGTCTTCCAATTCAACTTTGCTTTGTTTTTCTTTAAATTGCGGATAGTTTGTACTCCAATTTCGTACTTTTCTAATAGATTAGAATCTGATTCGTTGGTGAATATAAACTTTTTAAATAGGAAATAGCCTGCAAAGTAAAATTGAGTTGTTTACTTTCTCCAAGCAATATATGTTCGGACCTATCAAACAAAATAAGACAATGATGACATGACGTTAATATGTAAGACAGAGAGGGGTCAAATCATAATATTTCTCGAATTCGTATCATGAAACTGAATCTTACATTTTCTTTCGATTCTCAAATACAAGTTTTAATCATCAAATATTTATGAAAGTACAATTTAAGTTAAAGTGAAAAAATTTAAAATAGAATTTAATAAAAGTTGTGGCTTTGTACCAATGACCAAATATATTTTGTTTACCATGTATATTTCATTATAAGCAATGACGAGAACCATTTTTAGTAGATTAATTGTACTTATACAATTTTGTCCTTTTTAAAAAAAAAAATCGTTATCCTCCCAACTTTATGCGTCTATATAGTTCCTTTTATAAATTGTTTAAAATTGTTGTATCATGTCAAGGTACCCTTAATTGTATTCGAAATACTCTTTTGGGATTTTTATGAAAATCAAATACCGAAGGATTCAAGGAATCAAGAATTTGAGTGGCCCATATCTAATTGGAAATGTTATGTTCTACATGTATGAGTTATGTTGTGAAGATTGTGAAACATGTATTGTATCTTATTATAAACAAGTCACTGTTAAGAAACTCAAGTTTGTCCAAAATACAACACCCACCATAGTTTCACCAGTGTATCAAGTATGCACAGATATAATGTGTAACAGTAATAATAATAGTGTAAATGTTATTTAATAAATTATTCAAAAAGCAAGTTTACTTTACAAAATCTTAGTAATATAATGAATGAACACAGAACTCTAAAACCAGTGGATGTGTGTAAATGTATAGCTAAACTTTAACTGCAGTATAATATAAAGATAAGAAGGAAACATAACAAAGGCCGGGAGAAATTAACTGCTTCTAGTGTTGCAAAATATCAACAATTCTAGTTGAGCACATGATTGTCTTTAAGTATAAATACCATGGCAGTTTCAATTGGTGACTTTTGTTCATTGTTCATGTTGGCCACGCCATATGTAATGTTTCAAGCTTGGCGACCATTGTCTGTAGCCCATGTTTAGAGTTGTGAGTGTAATCTAGCTTTGGTCTCACGTTACAATCTCATGTGGTCAGACATACAAAGTTTGTTGATGATACAATGAAGATGAATTACCTTCTTTTTTTTTTGTTTAAAGAATTTAAACAGAATTTGCAAACTTGTAATTTTGAGACATTACTAAAAAAGTCAGGCAAATTATTTCCATCATAGACATTTATTTTGATTGAAGTATGAATCGTTTATTAGAAACTATCTAAACAGCTTATTATTCCAGAGTAGGTACCCTATAAATACTAGGAATCTTGAAAATTGAATTTGTATCATTAAAAGTAGCCCATGGGAACAGGGTGAGAGTTAATTTTAAGCAACTGCACCAAAATTTTTACCAGAAACGTATTCCTATTCTTGGAAATAGGATATGAAAAAAAAAAAAAACCACTCAGGTCAAGTTAATACACTCAGTCAAAAAACTAGTTCCAACCTCATGAATTTGAATCCACTACACAATCCGTGTGGACAAGCCTGAGTTGGTACTTACCATGGACTGATTCCCCATATCCATAACTAATAGCATCCCAACACTGGTACACACAATTCACTATTCCGAGAGTTCTGTTCTCCCTCGAAACTCAAGAGCACTCTCCATATTTCCCCAGTTCTCATACTAAGGTATGATAGAGCATGTGACCCATTCAATAGCTCTTTATCAATATCCCACAAGACTTGGCACAGCTAACACTGACTCTTGAGAGAAATAATAGATAATCAATAACAAAGTGGACAAAGTGGTGTTGAGTTGATGGCTTCTTGTTTGTTTACCAGATTATACTTCTGAAGCTCAAATGTCAAGAACATATTTGAGTGATTGTTCATAAAGTATAAAGTGATAGATGAATTTGCTAGAAGTTCAGGCTTCAAAACTTTGTGTCCTAGTGGCAAAACTGCAAGCCATCTTATGAGTATCAATAAATCATACTTTAGCTGTATACAATTTAAATGTAAGTGGTTTTTTTTTCAAATAAACAGACTATTTCATCAAATTTGTGACCATTTTTATATTCTAATAAGTCTATTTTAGTATGTTAACAAATATTCTCTAAAGAATGTCTCACGCTCACTCATCAAATATGATCCAGAGTAGAGGTTAAATATGATCTTCAAGGATTATCCAAAGAAAAGTTTGGATATAATCTTCAAAGATGATCCAAATAAAGGTTTAGATATGAATTTTCAATGATGATCCAAAGAAAGATTTAGATATGAATCTTCAATGATGATACAAAGAAAGGTTTATATATGAATCTTCAATGATGATACAAAGAAAGGTTTATATATAAATTTTCAAAGATGATACAAAGAAATGTTTATATATGAATCTTCAATGATGATCCAAAGAAATGTTTATATATGAATCTTCAATGATGATCCAAAGAAAGGTTTAGATATGAATCTTCAAAGATGATACAAAGAAAAGTTTAAATATGAATCTTCAATGATGATCCAAAGAAAGGTTTAGATATGAATCTTTATAGATGATACAAAGAAAAGTTTAAATATGAATCTTCAATGATGATCCAAAGAAAGGTTTAGATATAATCTTGGAAGACGATTCAAATAAAAGCTCAAGTATGATGACTATATACTATCAGAAGGCTACTGTACATATAAATAAATGTTACTTAACTAGAGCTGATATAATACTGCTTTATGCTAATGTTTAGAACATAAGCTTTGAAATGTTGTGTGCCACTAGAGTTTAAAATGCAGAGATGACGAATCCCTTAAAATGTTTTCCATCAAATAAACAGGGGTGGGGTTTGTTGCATGACATTAAACTTACATTTCCATTATATAAATTATTAGGGATGTCAAATTCGATTCTTCGATACCTCGAACTAGTATCGAAAGAATCGAAAATCGATCTTAACATTACGGTTTTCTATAATTTGATTCTTAGCTCTCAATGAAAGTATTGGCAACTTAGAAAATGGCAAAATTCAGAATAAGTAGTAATCAAATCTTTCTGATATTAGTTTACTTTATTTGCTACATATTTTATTCAGTTAACAACCCTATTTGGTGAACTTATAAGACTTGTGATTTCAACGATTGTTTGAATACCTTTTTTTTAATTATTTGATTCATCAAGGCTTTATTTGAAGATAAAAGTACATGCTTTCTAATGTAGTTCATCATTATTTTATTAATTTGGGAAAATATGCTTTAGGGCTTGTTGTATGCTTGGAAAAATAATAAAATAGGAAATGTTCAGGGATCTAAATTTAGAATCGAAGAATCGAGGTTGAACTTAATAATCGGAATTGAGAAAAGAAGGTATTGTGAGATATCTATAAATTCTATTACATAACAAAGCACAGACAACGGTTGTGTAATGTAAAACATGCAACCTCACATTGTTGGCATGCAACCATTTTTAACTAGTAGGTCACACACACACAGTTTTTCATGAAAGGGGTTTGTATGCCCTGTAAACATCTAGTACTAATCATCATGAATGAATCAAAGTTGGAGCTGTCAAAACATTTAACTAATTGGGTAGGGATGAGAAAGATATAATTTTTGAAGAAATATACCCACATTTGAATGACGAGAGAGTGGAGAATTATTTAGGAAAACAACAACCAGTAAACCTAACTATAATGATCCCCAGCCTTCCTAATCACTGGCAAGCCAGATTAGCTATTCAGATTCTTTAGATTGAAATATGACACCTGGGCACAGGAATCAAACCCAGGACCTTTGGCTTAGTATGCCAATGCTCTAACCACTAGCTATACAGGAATCACCCCTATGCCCAGGGTCATTCTTGACTCATATGAATGAAAAAGGACCATGAGCACAAAACAATGAGTGAAGAATGACCGTGGGCATGGGATGATTCCTTGATAGCTCAGTGGTAGGAGTATTGGCGTACAAAGCCATAGGTCCCAGGTTCAATTCCGGTGTTTAGGTGTCATTTTTCAATTTAAAGAATATATTTAGATGAAGCTATAACCGTAACTATCAAATATAATAGCATTGCTATTTAATCCATCAGATTAGACAAGTTTAATGTTTAGTACAGGTGACCAATGATAATAATAATATTTAGCACCGCGTCTTACTACCCGTTCAGGTTATACACTTTAAGTACTAATTACTCTAATGGATTAGGAATTGGGGAGATTTAATTAGAGGAAGTGAACCCACATTTGCGTGGAGGTAGAGTGGAAAACCATTTAGGAAAAACCACCCCCAGTTCACCCGACTGAGATTCGAACCTCGATCTCCCCGTCCTCAGCGGTCGAGCTCAACACAACAAGCGCGTTAGCCAACTACGCCACCGAGGCGGCTGGTGACCAATGGCCAAACTTGTTATTTGTAGGTTTACTAATACCACTAATTACAGTATTAGACACAAGTTTAAAAGAGAATGAAACATTAGTTTAATGGATACAATTAACAGGCTTGGGGGATTTTTTAAGAGATACTTTTTAGTCAATAAGCTCGCCCTCTGTTTCGTTATATCTTACTAACAGGTCTTAGCTGGCAATCTGGTCTTTACCGAATTGAAAGCACTTTAAAGCTAGTTTTATATGAACATTTCTGTAATTACTTTGATTTAGACCTTGTATCATGATATTAATAATTTTAATTTTCTTGATCATGATATAATTAACCATGGTTAGTTCCTTATTTACCATGTCTCCTTCTATTGATGGTATTGGGGTCGAACTCTGGCTCAGCAGTCTGAGTGCACCTCGGTCCCAGTCGACCTGTGGCACACACCAAAAGTGAGACAAGCTGGGTGTTTGCCCCCTTTAGTAAAGCGAATAGTTTTATCAAAATCTCAAAACATGTGAAGTATAGCTAGAATATAGTGCAATGAAAATATGTCATGTGAATAGGTTGAATTTTAAGACTTACCTTGATATTCAAAAATGTTACCTTTAAAAGGTGTCCCAAAGTTTCAAAAAAAAAAGTACACTATTAAAAGTATGTATGTATTGTAAAGCTGAGTTTACATCGGTATAATAAATGGGTTAGTTACTTGTACCCCATTAACTTGCAAGACAGCTATTAAGCCAGTGTAAATTGCATGGGAAAGTGCTTGTACCAGCAGTGAGGACAGGATAGTAATAGAGTCCCAGGCTATTTACTTACCCACTAACCTTTCCCCACCACTAGCTGTCCCTTGAACTACTCTCTTAACTAGCACAATGTAAACACATGCTTGTCAGCAAGGGCGCCCATGTCGGTTTTCCAAATGGAGGGTGGATTGCTATCCCATCTTCTGTGAGAAAATTTCAAGAATTCAACCTTGTGTGAGGGAATTTTAGAGCATCTGAACATAATTCTGAACTCAAAGAGTTTCAAGAGTCAATTTTGGTAACAACAAAAAAAAATCTGAAAATTAACAAAAAATAAAATTTAGTTGAAGCTGAACTCATTGAAAAGAAACATAATATTTTCACAAGTTTATTGAACAAAATAAAATAAAAAGATTCTGTAGAGGAGGGAGTAGGGGGAAATCTATATTTTATCATTTTTAGCTATATTAGCTCGAATATTGATGATGCGAAGTTGTTAAAAGAAAAATTGCAGCCAAATTCCAAATATAGAACACAATTTTGTTTCATAAAAATTGATGAAAAAAGGTGGTATTATTATTATTATTATTATTATTAGCACTGTGTCTTACTACTCGTTCAGGTTATACGCACTTATGCTAATGTGTAATGGTAGGGTGATTGTGAGATGAAATGGAGGACCTACAGTTTAACGTGGGATCCGAACCACGGTGGAGGCCTGGCATTCCTCACATTCACAAGTTGTGTTTACTGCACGTCTTGTCAAAGGTGAAGGAAGGGTTTGGTAATCAGATAAATCTTTGCCGGGACCGAGGATTGAACCCCGGCCGCCAGCACAGAAGTCTGACACCTTACCCCTAGACTGCCAGGTAACCCCTTAAGAGTAGTTTACTAAAAAACCAAAAGAGAAAAAATCGATTTTCTCAAAATTTACTCTAATGATTTTGATTACAATCCGTANCAAAAGTAAACATTGGAGAATGATAGGGGGGCTATAGGCCCCTTATCCCCCATTTATGGGCGCCCATGCTTGTCAGTATAGTAGTTTAGTAGTAGGACAGTGAAAATGTCAATAATTGTATGAGTACATATTGTTTAGTTAAGAGATTTGTGTTCATCCTTCATGTTTATTTTCTTCTACTTCTTGGAAGTTGTTGAATTGAAATTTACAATGAAAAGGTGATACAAAGGTGACACTGATAGGTTTGTGGAACTTTACCACAACCATGTGTGCTTGTGAGCAGGGCAGGATTTTTGTTCAGGGGTAGGGGTGGGGGGGCCTTACAAAAACAAAAGCTATAGGAGCAATTAAAAACGCTATATTTTTAGTTATCAAATATATTTTATCAAATAAAAAAGTTGTCAAACTATTTTTAAGGGGTACCTTTTACATCATAGCATACTTTATAAAACAAAATCCAGTTTTTTGTATTTTTTCATAGCAAACTTGTCCAGTTGGAATGTTAAACTGTCAATGCACAAAGATTAGAGATAATCCAGTTAGACGTTCCTGGCCAAAGGAGTTACTAAGGTAGAGTAATAAATATATCTTATTGGACTAACTCGCCAGTCTCATTCCCCACGAAACATCCATCCCAACCCTTACCGCTCGGGGTCCATCCTAATCATGTAAGTCCCTACAGTGCCCCTGTAGTGGTGGAGTAAGGTTGGCTATCGGGCACACAGATAAAACCAGTGACCTTACACAAGTTTGTCAGAAGAAGAGTAGGGACAGGACGTTACCAAATAAAAAAACCAATAACCCAAAAATCAATAATTTTACTACCTCCACCAGCGGACATGCGAACTAAATGTAAGGTTCGTCTATTTTAGTTTGCCAGTGACAGTAAGGTCAAGGTTAGGAATTAATAGACATTACCCACATGTTTATATGATATTCAGTTAAGTTAATATTAATGTGATGGTTATTATATTCTGAAAATTGAAAAATGGCACCTGGACACGGGAATCGAACCCGGGACTTTCCTGGATAGCTCAGTGGTAAGAGCATTGGCATACTAAGCCGAAGGTCCCGGGTTCGATTCCCGTGTCCAGGTGTCATATTTCAATTTTCAGAATATAATAACCATGACGTTTATATTAACTTAACTGAATATCATATAAACATGTGGGCAATGTCTATTAATTCTGTAACCCAAACTATAAAGTTAGAGGGGTTCAAATACATATACAAAACAAAATTAAATGTTATATATAAAAAAGGGAGATTCATCTAATAGAAGTGCGCAGTGTGAATAACTTCTTTTTATGTGTTATACAAAATGCTGGGTACACAACAAGTGCCCAGCGCACGCAACTCACTCCTAGAAGCGGAAAATAATAAGGTCCACCTTCACAGAATGCCTAATATTACACGAAGAGGACGAAGACTTAGTAGAAAAGGATATTGGATAATAAACATTACGTAACCTAGAGATAATATGACGTAACTAAAATAGAAAAGGATTTCAAGTCTTAAGTGCATTCAGGTTTAACTTATGTCAATTTTTATTATAGAACAATGCATATATAGTGAAAGAATCTTAGAGTTCCTCCTAGATACAATAATAGTCAAATGACCTTGACCAAGCTCAAGAATAATAATTGACATCATTCAAAAGAAAAAAAAATTAATAAACATTTACTCTTTTTTCTTTTACTAATATTTTATTACACACCATGAAATAGTTATGTGAATATACTATCAACGCGTGACATCATTAACTTTGAGTAAAACCATCTCTAATATTATAGAAGATTTCTGCAACATAACACATATCTATACTCGTGAAAATACAACATCCTCGTTAAATGTTTTAAAGTTCCTTTTTTAATACCTATGTAACAATAATATGCCAAAGTTACTAAATTGTGAATGTACAGGAATACCCTAGTTATCTAATCTTCCTCAGTAAATCATTACTTAGCTAGTCCAGAAACACACTTACAAGTACGATAAATGAACATTAATAGCATATCTATTCCTGATAAGCGTAAACATAACTTTCCTTACATTTGAAATTTGGTCTCCTGTTCTAAAAGAACTTCCCCACATAAATAATCACTAAATTTATTTGTATAACATTTGAACTTTAATCACATATGAAAAGCGCTGACCTAACATTATAAACAACATTCCCACATTTATTTTTACTAAACACATATAGTGAAATAACTCGCAAGTAAACTAATTAAAGTTAAATTGTCTGTTCTGCAAAAGAACAAAGATTTAAGCTTAGACTCAATCATTACATTTTATAAAAAAAAGGTAATGACCGAAATGGAATTTTGAACAGTTAGATTTTACGCCGAATAAGAATTTTATCTTACATTATAATAATAAGTCTGGGAAGCCTCCTGCTTCGTCCTACATTGTCCACGCCTAATCCAAGAGTAGTTTCTCACTTGGCAGATGGTTGTTCATATGGAGCACACTCGTCGAACAATCGAGAAGGAAAAAGGTGGGGATCACAGAGAAAAACACACAGGAAGGGGGAATGCGCGCGACACTAGAAACGTCGATTATCTTCTGGCAGGGAGTAGCAAGTCCCACATCTTTCTAGCAAGTTCTTTTGTTGACGTTAGGTGGAATTGAGCAGGGTGGTGGTCTCTAGCGGTGAGATGCGGCACTTGGCTCGGCGCTTGATTGTTGTTTGCGGGGCGTAGTTGTTGTTGGACATGTTATGAAGTCGAGGTGCCTGGCCTGGTCGATGATATTGGGTAAGTGTATTATGATTGACTTGCCCATTTTGTTTACTTGGAGCATAAATGCTACAATTCCTAACCTTGACCTTACTGTCACTGGCAAACTAAAATAGACGAACCTTACATTTTCAGAATATGATATCTTGATGGTGTTATCCTCAACTAAAATGCATAATGATAGCTTCGGCTATCTGATTCGTGATGGTTATTGTAAATTCTGGTTTTAAATGATTCAGCAAGGCATACATTACCTTACAATTCTAAATTATATAGTTTTTTATTTAAAGATCTTGCCTCAATATTATAAGTGTTTACAGGAACAATTTTGCAACCTGCTTCAGTGGCCACAAGGTTTAAGACGCTACTCTCGCAATAGACTAGACCGCCAAAGACGAGATCGAGGTTTGATCCTTGTTGGGTGCACAAAGGGTGGTTTTAAACTTTCACTTGACATAAATGTGGGTGCACTTACTCTAAATTAGAGCTTACTAATCCCTAACACATTAGCATAAATTAGTATAACCCGAATGGGTAGTAAGATTAAGTGCTAGAAAAAAAAAATAGTAAAATTTGTTGTAAATCTAACAGCTTTAAGTGGCCAGCTAAGTTTACTTAATTCTAAAGCATCAAACCATTTATATTATGCAGAATTAAAAGTTCAATTTCCATTTTTTTTAAATTTTAAGATATAATATGCTTTATTTTAATAGATTGACCATAGAAAAATAAAACTGTTTGAATTGTTCACAACATGACCCTATAATATATTATTTCTGTTGTCAATATTCCTTTTTCTCTACTAACACAGAGCTTACAGCGATCGATAAGATATCAGCGGATAGGATTTTTTACCGACTTCTGACATAGCATACTCAGTTTACGTTAAAACACATAGTTAGCAAGCGAAAAAAGGTTGGGAACCGCTGATTTAAATATTTGTATTAGTATCCCACCATATTTGTGTACTATTCTCTTGTATTATCTCAAGAGTTTAAGGCTGACATCTAAGTTACACTTTATTTTTATTATAATAAGAGTTATTTTTAGTCACAGGGGTGGCCACATAGTATAAGCGTCATTCACATGTTAGACTGGATTTCTAGTGACAGGGAAATCAGGGTTTGAATCCGGGTCAAGTGTTTTGAAGGTAATTTTTCCTAAGGTTTCCCACTCTACCTTTAAGTAAATGTGGGTACAATTCCTCTCAAATTCTACCTTGCTTGTTCCTATTCCATTAGCTTCAACTATGTGTCAAACCCCAAATTGGTACCAACGCGTGTAGGGAGGGGGGGGTTATTTTTATAAGTGTGACTCCGACCCAATAGAATATTAAATTATTATTTATTAAAATGTTATTTTATTATTATTTTTCTTAGAACTATTGTTAAATCACAAAATAATAGTTGAGAGTATTTTTTATTTGATTAGAGCTAAATATTACAGGAACCATTGTATATCAGTTGGTTCTCCTTTCATCTTTATAAGTCCATGATACGTAGCTTATCGTAAGCATATATAATAATTGCTAAGTTTATGCTATAAAGAGAAAGAGAGAGTAAAATTCAAAACTGCACAGGAATATTGTTTCCATACCCTAATACCAAAACACAAGACGTGAATCTGTAACGCTTCTATGATAATTCTTACAGATTTAAATTCGCCCATAATTTTTGCAATGTAGGTATTGAAGAGAAGACAGGGTACTGTTAATATAATTTGCAGGAGAAATTCAGACACAATCAAAGTTTTTCCATTAGATTTAACTGGAAAAGTAAGCAAAGAAGGCAAAATTCTTTAATTTTTTTTCTGTTATATTATGAGAAATAAAATATTTTTTATCATACATACTTTTACAACAACAAAAGCACTATAGCCTATCCAATGATAACAAAGTTATTGTGAATTAATAATTGTAGATAGCTTAGGATATTAAAATACGGTATTTCAGTGCAAGTTATTTTGCAGGATCCTGGAGTTTAATAAAAATAAAAGTTAGGTTTTGTTTGGTTGAATGGTTTATAATAATTAAAATATTAACTATTGTGTATTGCTCACTTTGGTGGCAGAGTTAGCTAATGCACTAGTTGAATTGATCTAGACTGCCGAGGATGGGGAAATCGAGGTTCGAATCTCAATTGGGTAACTGGGGGTGGTTTTTTCTAAATGGTTTTCCACTCTCCCTCCACAAAAATGCGGGTTCACTTCCTCTAATTTCAACTTTTCCAATTCATAATCCATTTAGCATAATTAGTGTATAGCCGAATGGGTAGTGAGACACAGTGCTAAGTAAAAAAAAATATATAGTGTGTATTAATATACTCTTGGTACCATGTTGTAACTATGTTCTACATATTTACGTTCTAATTATGTATTAACGTTTTTCTGTAAATAATGTGAGTTTTTAAAATAATTTGAATAATAAAAAATTATTTTGCAATGTTAATTGTATTAGGCTATCGTTGAAAATTTGCTTTTGTGGGAATAGTAAAAATTAAGGGTAAGATTCTTTTTTCTTCTTGTGTAAAAATGTTAGAAATTTAATGTTTTCTAGAATGTATACACACAACAACATAATTAATTTCTGAATATAAAAAACATGTGGGTAAATTAAATTGTGAGAAGTTTTAGATTTTTTTTTAGAAATCTCACCTAATTTACAGAGTAGCATTGTATTCACAAAGATACTATTTTGAAGCACAATTTTATAGAATCCTCTTCTATTAGACTGTGTTGATCCCTAAATTCCTTCTAATAAAATAATTCTAAAAACAATAGTAAACTTTATTATTTATTAACACAGGAAAGTTTGGATTAAACTCAGGATTTTGTTTTGTCTAAGACATTATAAATATTGTGCATACAAGTATAAGTTAATATGGTGCGCCAAAATATTTCCCACACGGTCGAGATGTGTGCCGATCAAAAAGTTCCTTGAGTTAATGAAGCTTTCCTTGAACATTATGTAATGCATGTGTATCACAAACCGATAACGCAGCTTCAGGTTGTCATTTCTCGTGCTATTGGGTGAATTAGTTGAATTTTCTAAGAATTTGTTCACAATATTTTTTTGTTATAGTCAGAAATTTGTTTAATGTTGTTGTGTGTATGAACAGTAGAAAACATTAAATTTTAAATAATTTTACACAGAAAAAAAATCTCTCCATCAGTGCACACCACTATGTTGTTTTTGTTTGTACGGATGTTAAAAAATATTAAATTTTTCATAGGTAGTGACATAGAACCGATCACGGGCTCTTTGCGTAAGTTACAACTGTATTTTCAATCTAACTACAAAAGTTTGTTTCAACATGAATTAGTGTACTTTCTTTAGGTTTGTCAGGTACACAATATTTTAAAACTGCAAAATTATTTGGTTTGGTTATCAATAAAATAAATATGTTTTTATCTTAAAGTTTCAAGGTTAGTGTTAAAAAATAACATTAAAATATCTTTAAAGCTATGTTAATTTTAATTCATTATCTAGCGTATCTATTTAACTGTACTAGGAACCTTTAAAGTGTCCCCAAGAGCACTGGGGTACACCATCTTAAGTGTTTCAAAAATATTCATAACTGAGTTGCGAATCAAGCTCAAATGAGTGTTAAATCATAAATGCAAACAACGAAAGGGATGTTATTCAAACAGTGCACAATTGGGTAGGTGTAAATATATTCAGAATGCTCTTGATATATTAAGTGTCTAATATGGAAATAAAAATTAATTGTCAAATAACTTACTATCAACCACACCGACTGATAATATGCACAATATTAAAATACAATACTGTATTCATCATTAAATAGCAGACGACACAATAAAAACAAAATTTAAGAGATTACCGGAAGAGATGAGCGGTATCTTTTGCGTGTGCGCAGATAATCTAAAAAAACAAAGCTATCAACTGCGCATGCGTTTCTTCTTAACAATGGGTGAGTTTTAGCGACTGAATTGGTTACTACAATAGAAACGTCTTGGACCAGCCAAGTGCAAGGTTGCCAACTGTAAGATTAAATCAATAAAGGGATATTTCCTAAGAATAATAATCTTGAGTTGGCTTTACACCTAGGCCACAGACAAGTAAGAAACAGATTCTCAACCTTACGGGGGTTCCGCTGCGCTCTTTTTGCCAATTTGAATCCTTCAACACTGGGTTTCACTAGTGTCCCTGCTGGGTGATGATAGGACTAACCGCTGCGATTGGTGTTAAAGGACTCAAGCGCCAAAAAAAAAAAAAAGTGCAACCATTTTAACCAAGTGGTTGAGTCTGTGTATATTATTTGTCTGTGATTGAGGCAACTAGTGACAACCTAGTTGTCTGTGGCAAGCAAACGTTTGTTCCCACCCTGGTTTGCACGAAAAATGATAGTGGCAGTAATCGTTCGAGAGTAAAATGATCTCTGACGTTGACAACACAATTTCACTTAAGTGCGGCAGCTTGTTTCACTTTTAAAGTAATTTTGTGTAGAAATGTCAGATACTCGTTAGTTGGCCTAATATGTATATCAAATGACTTTAGTTACCCGTCATGTCCCCGAAATGTCAGTACAGACAATTTCTGACGTGGCTACTATTGAACAAATTTTTTTCATTTTGTTTTTATTTTAGCAGGCTTGAACCAAAGTCGTAGAGACCTTGAATGGTGTGAAACTAGGCTACACACATATCTTTTCAATGAAACAGATCAAATGCTTTCACCAGGTAGTGAATAAAACAATCAATGATTCGCGAAATAGCAGACTTTAACGAAGTGGCAATAGAAAAATTCAAGTTAGAAGTCAGACTAAAACAGAAATTTAGATTATTTTTTTTCAAACGATAAACCTACTGATACCCTAATTATTATCTATATAGTTGGCCTATGTATAGTGCTCAATAGTGATAAGAACTTATTTATATGTACCGTATTTTTTTTTATACTGGTGTGTGTGTGTGTGTGTGTGTATGTGTGTGGTGTGTTTTTCAAAATGAACAGTATTAGATTTAGAACAAAGTGTGTTTTTATACTTACTATATAACTTTTAATAACTTTTTTTTCAGTTTTTAAGTGTAGTTTCTAAGTTAAATACAGGATGGTGTAAGGTTGATACAAGTTAAACTTTAGTATACCCTATTCAACACTTTTAAGAGAGCAACTATACTCACAAGCCACCACTGCCTCCAAGTAATGAACTCTTTATTGACCAGCATCAGAGGTTTCAGTAAACGTATGCATCGTGTTACCCTTCCCCCNTACTTTCCTCTCGAAAACCATCATTTGAGTTCCTTTCGATCCGTCTCAGGGTTCACTTGGTTATGTTTTTGGACTATATATTTGCATGTTTCATCTATACCTTACTATACCACCGGCTTCAGAGTAGGTAAGCAGCGCTATCTGTGACAGATGTGATCTAAGTTTTCAAAATTCTCTTTCAGCCTGAATCTTTAAGCCTCTTTTTTGTAAATTATATTTTTGGACTTGTATATTTTATTATTGTTAATATATTTCCTTTCAGCTGAAATCTTTATTTTTTGGACTTGAATATTGGATTAATTAATAATAAATTATCTTTATTGACTTAAATATTTTATTATTGAAAATACCCACATCGGTGGCGTATTTGGCTAACGCGCTTGTCGTGTTGAGCTCGGCTACTGAGGACGGGGAGATCGAGGTTCGAATCTTGGTCGGGTGAACTGGGGGAGGGGGGGTATCATAAATGGTTTTCCACACTCCCTCCACGCAAATGCGGGTTTATTTCCTCTAATTCAAACTTCCCAATTCCTAATCCATTAGAGTAGTTATTACTTAAAGCGTATAACCCCAACAGGTAGTAAGACGCGGTGCTAAATATTATTATTATTGTTGTTAATGTATCTCCTTTGAGCTTAAATCTTTATTTTTGGACTTGGATATTGAATTAATTAATGATAGATTTACTCTGATATTAAATCTTTATCCTTTAAACTTAAATATGGATGTAGTTATCGAAAAGTTCACTTTGGGCTTAAATCTTTTGGAACTTAAATATTAATTAATTGGTAAGATCACCACTATCTGGTGCACCGTTGGGTACTATAGTCCTAGTACCCAGTGGTTGTTAGTACAAGTTTATAGGATTATTTAAAGTTGTGAAGCTCTTCTCATAACAAGTAATTATTTCAAATTGACATAGAAATTTATTGATCACAAGAGTTAGTCATACTATTACATAAACAACTTAGTAGTTCAGTGACTACCATCGTATACTGGGCTAATAGAAGACACCCGCACCCTTAAGAACCTAATCTTAGCAATGATATGATATGTTGGGTATAGAGTATAAAGCTTAAACTCATAATTTAGGTTAAGTTAAACAGTCAGTAAGACAACACAAATAAAGTAAACTGTTAAACTCTCTATGCCATATTACTCCATAAAGATGAACTCAACGCGTTCTAAAATTAAAGGCTAAGCAAACCAAAACATAGACTAAGTAAATTACTTAGTATATCTGTTATATTATAATAGGACTGAAGGTAAAACGGGGAAAAGTAACAATAATAGAATATCAGTTTTTCATATGAAGCATAAAATAGGCATTATCTTTAATAAGTAAGAACTATTAGAATTAGAAAAGTGAAATAAATTATACTTCTTATTTAAGGAGTTATGATAGCAAGCATATCAGTGAAATGCTATTCTTGATATATTCTATCAATGTAATAACAGTAGTGAACTAAATACTTCACCAACCAGAAGTTTAGTGATAACAAACCTGATTAAGACTAGAATAATTTCAGGCAATATAATGTGTAAACATCAGGTTCATTACCAACTATGTAGTTACAACAAAGCCTCAACCAACCTCACAACGAACATCAACAGCAAGCTACTGAGAACGAGGTCTGAGTATGATGGCATCTGAAAGGTGCCACTCACTCACAACAAAAACTAAACCACGTGCCACTCCGGGCACATCTAATCCCCACGAATTAAGCACCTCGCAAGTTAAGCATTAGCAAAATAAACGTTGCTTGTATGAAGCTTATGTCCCAATTAGGTCACTTGATTAAGCCAAGAATACTTGCAGTCCCGATCTGGAATTATTAGTATTATAATAAATAGGCCTAACAGTTAGGCGCGTCTAATTGCTCCGCATGTCTACTCGAGTACATCGTGTAATTTATTATCACTATAACTACAAATTTACTTTAAATTAGTAAACCTCTTGTAACTATTAACTAACATTATTCGAAGTGTGATGGGAAAACCAGACAATAAGTTTAACAGTCATAAACATAGTTTGTTTTATTTAGGACAAAATAGAAGTTAAATACAACATAATTAGAGCAAAATATAACAATATGGCGTGAAGCGCTTCTCCTCTCAGATTTAAATAACACTACTGAGATAAAGGAATTAATTGACATTACAATATCTGAAAATAAAAAAGGGAAACATATAGTTATATTCTGGTTGTCAGTTCAACAGTAATATTTAATCGCCATCATGGAAATCTATGGTCCCTTCTATGGTTCCTTCGGTTATAGCATTAAACTCAAGCAACGATACTACATTGCAACTCTTAGCATACATCTAAATTTAGGCAATACAAAGATAAACATTTACGCGCCTTTAGATCTAAAGAAATCAACATAACGTTGAACCAAAACAATAGATAGAATAAGACATTAGGCCAAGCCTCAACTCTAACACCTAAGTGCCATGTGCTCTCAGATAAATAGATAACTAAATAATCCCACATACACTCAATACGCAAACTAGAAAGGACGGGCGGTAAGCCCGAGACGTCGATTACGCCAAAGCGTGACCGAAAATATATACATGTAATTAAATATACATAACGTATGTATAACAAAACGAAATCGTACAATTAGAATTAATTAAACCTCGTACAAAGAGAGAGAATGCAAGCGCATTCACATTGACCTGCGCGCAACATTTCATAATTATAAGTTTAAATAATTATAAGTCCCAAACAATAATTTAGACAAGATGTCCCTCATTATGCCGAAAATGGAATTTTGAATATTAAATAAATCACGGCCGCTAGTCGCCGTCCTCACCAAGCTCAGTCGATGGTATAATAAGCGACTATTAAAAATCGCGATCACTATATATACATTATTGTATCCACAGAGAGACGGGNGGGGGGGGTATACGATAGAACAAACATAACAGCAAGGAATGCGTCTGGCAGCAGCTAGAATATTCCAGATTGTCCTAGCGGTGGAAGTGATAACTTCATCTGGCCACATGGAAGCTCAATCGTTTCCGGCCGGCCGCGGATTGAGTCCCGAGCAGACAGTTGGTTTAAGGCTCCACTCAGTCAGTTGTGCCAGTTGGAGAGTGGAGGTCAGAGCTTGTGCTTTGGTGTTGGAGATTGTGTTTAGCTCATCACGGGTGGTGGTGAGTGTTGACCCATTTGATATAACGTCAACTTGTAACTCGTTATAAATTAATAAACCATACTACTGATTACTTTATGGTCCCATTAGGGATAAAGAGTAAACTAAATAATTTCAACTACATTATAATTAACAAAAGGATGAAAAAAATTAATTATTTCCTAAGTCCATAACCATAGATTAACTATAGGTTCAAATGTTCAAATATTTCATTAGAAATTCCTTCATCTGGGACGAGTGGGTGTGACAGTCGGGTCTATCATCTTAAAAGTTGTTGGTTAACAACTCAGTAATTTCCTTGTAGATCACGCAGCGCGAAAAATAGAATACACCTAGCAACGTCGATACACACGTATATATATATATATATATATTTCAGAACTAGCACAAGAAATAAGGAGAGGATAAGTGGAGGGGGAAAGCCTGAAAACCAGGGGAGCTTTTTAAATCGATGATCAAGGTGATGGTTTACTAACGCGCATGCGTTCGTGTTTCAAAAGTCCAGAACACAGCGCCTAAATTTCTTAGAATTTGGGCAGGTCAAACGGAATTGTTGATAGGTTGAAGCCGGATATATTCCTTCTGCCGTGAAAGTGACGCTCGTGGCTTGGTAAGTCAAAAGAAATATTCACGAAGTGTTTATAACGTATGTTATTTTCCAGAAATCTTAAGAATAAAGCGTGTTAGTATGCAAGGGCTAAAAGCAATTAGCTCAGCACACTGGCTAGTAACTAAACTGATTCAACGGGCTCTTTCCATCAAATTTATCTTTTGGGTCACTTTGAACTTTTGAAGTTTATCTATCTGATCACCTCCTGATGGCGTTGTTTGGTTACTTAAGCGCATATTTAGTATCTTGTTTCTGGACCACTAGTTATACGCTTGTTTGTAATTCTACTTGCCTCAATACCACTAGATGACCAGAATATATTATCATAATTATTGAATTTTGGACTTTTGCTACCCAATTTATCTTTTTTGGGGTCACTTTAATATATTTTAGTTTATATTTATGTAAGGTTGTCACGTGATGATCTGTTTATATTATATCAAAAGTTAATTATTTAATGGGTTTACCATCACATTTAACTAGTTGAGGTATATTTGACGAGTTAATGTTAATTGGTTAGAGTGTCATTAGAAGACGTTGTTTGATTGTTTCATAGCCATATTTAATAATTTTGTAGGTGACCTGGTGGTCTAGGGGTAAGGTGTCAGACTTCTGTGCTGGCGGCCGGGGTTCAATCCTCGGTCCCGGCACAAGCCTCCACCGTGGTTCGGATTCCACGTTAAACTGTAGGTCCTCCATTTAATCTCACAATCACCCTACCATTACACATGAGCGAAAGTGCGTATAACCCGAACGGGTAGTAAGAAGCGGTGCTAATAATAATAATAATAATAATTTTGCAGACAGATTTTTCGCCCCTTACTTTATTGTAATTTAACTTGTATCTAGGCCTATTGGGGTAAACATATTGGTATTGTAACGTAACTTATCTCATGTACTCGAGGAGGAATGTCCAAATGTTAGCTTTATCTCTTAGCCAATAGGTAGTGGTGGCACCTGTTTGCTGTAAAACTAATATAGTAACTTATGTATGGTTAATGTTATCTGCCGAGCCTTTTACTAGGATGATTGCAATTCCAAATATTTAATTGTACTATTTTATTGTTTGTTTTTAAAAATCTAAATGTATTTATTCATGCTGGCAAAGTTAAGGTGCTATTACTTGTGTTACACTTAAACAGGTCACAAAAATTATAACCAAGGAATATTTTAAATTTAAAAGAGAGAGCTAAATAAAATAGATCTTAAAAACTAAACAATTATTAGAAAATACTTTTTAAATCCACATCCCATTCACAAATATTGTAACATGATACATTTTTACAATTTTTATCTCATTCATAGAACATTATTATTCACTAAATTAAAAAATAATCCATACTACAAAATTCATATCGATGTGTTTCATTACAAACAATTAATTTTAGACAAAGACACACACACATTTATCCAGTTTAGCTTCTCAGCTACTCAAGACCAAAAGTTCAAGGTTGCGTTTTTATTTTAATGGGTGCATATAGTTCTTTTTTGAAAGCAGTTAGCGTAGTCAAATGCCTAGTGGTAGTAGGTAGCTCATTCGATGCCCGAGATGTCGCTACAATAAAGGACTGAGAGTAGGACCGGGATTTATGTAAGGGTATACAGAGAACGAAATAATTGCTAGCACGTGTATTAAGCCGATGTGGTTTTTTCATGAACTGAAAACGCGATGAGAGATACTCTAGGGATGATGAGTTAAGAATTTGGAAAGCTAAAGTAAGAGAGTTAAATGAACGTTGTTCTTTTAGTCGTAATCATTCCAGTTTTCTAACTAAGGTGTTATGTGGGCGAACATTTTTAGATTGTAAATGAATGGACACATTGGTTTTGTAAGCGTTGGCGTCGTTTAGTTAGTGCCTTTGTTAGGTCATTGTAGACATGTTTAAGTCTTTTGAGAGTGTATATATATATATTGCAAATGTTGGTCACATGATCCACTCAAGTAAATTTTTTGTTCATTATTACGCCTAAATTCCTTGCATGCAAAGTTAGTTGGAATATAGCATAATTCAATATATCTGGCATAAAAGAGCGATTTCTATTAGACAAAAGTCTATGTGAGCCGATATTCATTGACTGTCAATTATTGGGGTTAATCCTTATACTGTTATTAACAGACCATTCCCAAATTGATTTCAAATCCACATTTATTTTATCAACAGTTGAAAATAAATTAATACCAGTGTCAGAAAAATATAATTATTATAGATAATCTGCTTATAGGTGATGCATACAATAAGATAGATAATAAGGTAGGGCATTACATATTCCTTCTAGAAGCAGATTGAATTATTTATATATTTTATAAATTACATTTTGATATAATAAGTTCTAGTCTTAGCCTTAACTGAGCCGATGCACACTCCCTCCAATTCTCTCTTCCATTGCTTGTTTGTACTTATCTGTGTTTTTTTGTTACTAGGCGAGTTTTAGCGATCGACTTGGTTACGTCTTAGTATCGAGGGTTTACGACCAAATGGTTCTGACCATGTTGGAGCACGAAAACGATTTTGAGTTGTCTTTCTTAAACAAAAATGGTGGTTTGGATCTTATAGCAAGCTCCGGTAGCGATTCGCCTACCTGCCTAGTTCGATTTTGGAACTGTAATTTATCAAGTTCTGTTCTTTCACGTGGATTAAATTTGTACCCTAACCGCTCCACTAATGTTGCCCATACCTTTCTCTCGCTATCCGGCAGGTCCCTGTACACACTCAAAGCTACCCCCAAGAGGAACATACCCTTGAACAACCTTTTTTTTCATCACTCCAACCATTGATTTCTGCCGCCATTTGGAACTGAAATATCCACTCACACCAATCACCAGAACCCGTGTATACAGTTGGTTTTGCACACAGTTCTGCTATTTTATTTGAGTTCACAATAACCGCCACCGACACCAATTGTAACGTGTTTTACTATTAACAAATTTTATATATAGGCTATATTTACACTTAAGAGTACAAACATTGGTACAACTATTATACATCAATATATACACGTACGATACTTGATTACCGTGTCCACGTCTCTAGTATAACACCAGTCCCAAACGCACTCACAGGAGGACTACTCCGCTACCTGGCTATTTGCACCTGTCGCCCTCACCCCCTCTTTCCACATTCCAGTCACAGAGGTGGGTACGCTCAATGCACTCGCAAAATAGTCACTACAGCTATCCGTTACAGTACATATCGGGCTTGACCGCGCTTGTGTCTATCCTCACAGTGTACTAAGGCCCAAACTAGTTACTTCACAACATAATACTCTCCCCACTTCACAACTCCACCTTCCTTCCACAATCAATAAACACTTTCACAAAAAGAGGTTATGGCCTGTGACAACAGATCAGTACTCTTAGGTATTAACAAGTCAACTACCTTCTCTGAGGGTCGCTTCTGACAGTCAGAGCTGGTAGACAAGCAAACAAGAGGAGAGTGTAGATTCAGTGGTGACCCAACCCTGATGAACTACCTATTCGAAAGAGCACGAATAAATGGTCGTTTTTGTATAGATCATTTTGTCTCAACTCCCTCTACTTCCACCGTCATCTTTAACCTCCCACCGCGACTTCATCCCTACTTCCCACCCGTGTTGCCGGGACTCCTTCCTTCTACCTCCCCACCCTTCCCACCGGGTTGTCTTCTTCACCGGTGACCGCACGAGATGGTTTACACACACTGCTCCAGCAAGACCCACTGACAGAAGACCCTGAAGAGGACATCGGTGACCAAGCAAATCTCCACCCGCAGGCCCATTTTCTACTATCCCGATTGCAACACTCAGACCCCCGAACGTCCCCACTCTGCTCCAACATCTCCAAGAGTCCCTACCCCTGAGTCCTCTAATTCTTATCCTAATCTTCCCCTCTCACCAACCACCTGACCCCCACCTATTCCAATTTCTCTTTAAGCCCTGAGGGCTATGATTTGCATACCCTAGCGACCCCACAACCCACCTACGTTTTCTCCCCCATCTCCCTTCATTATCCTCACCCACTAGACCCGTGTCTATCAACGAACGTCGCCCGGAGACTGCACTTCAACTAGACGCAACCAGTTACCCCCGAAGCTGCAGCGAGGGATAATAAGTCACTATTCAAATATTTAAAACGGTCATAAAAATGTTAATTCAAAACGTAGTCCACAATAAAAATAAATGAATACTTCACCTGTG
Organism: Timema californicum; assembly: GCA_902141385.1. NCBI lineage: Eukaryota > Metazoa > Arthropoda > Insecta > Phasmatodea > Timematidae > Timema > Timema californicum. Next base: position 75,196 of record CABFOW010001565.1, read on the forward strand.
TAGTCCACACAAGCTGCCACATATCCCGCGCACGACACACCACATACTCCACGTCACACTAAATTCGCTGGATGCATCAACCCGCTCACTGAACACGCTGATTGAGAGCTAAGAACTGAGCACCCCCGACCGTGTATATATAGAGGTGGTCGGTCACAGGCAAAGGTCTGGAATCCTCCATTTCCAGAATATTGTGCTGGAATAGAAATATAACACAGACGTGTGCCATTTACTCCTCCAGCCAGGCCAGATTGCCGCTGCATACATGCTAAATTAGGAGGGAAATAGGGAGAATAAAGAGGGCAGTTATGGTAGACTGCGAGAAGCGCGCCAGTCCGACTGTAGACACTAATATCTTTCTTTGGTATTTGATCCATGGTAGATATTGTGTTGGGTTTGAAGTTGCCCTATGTAAATGCTCCCCTTGGTAGATGATCAAATTCCTACACTCAACTTTACCCTATTTTTGGCATGGTTATAAAATATATTTAAGAAATACTTTTTTTCTGGTCCCTTCTTTATTTTATACAAAAATTAATGTAACACTGGCAGCATAGTATTGCAAAAAATGACTGAAAATAAGTGATTGTTGGTACTGCATAAACCACTGGCTGGTTTACCAATTACAACTGGTAGGCAGTGTTGCAAATACTGCAAGAAAAAATTAGCTTATATGGTTGTAAAAGAGATTGAAATAAAAGTTTTCAATCCTTAGCTGGTGTTTAACATTAATTAAGAATTGTTTCACGCACCCCAGGTTGGTAACCACTGCTAACCTGATTTAATGACAAAGTCTCCTCGCCTTCTCATTTGGATTAAGAGTTTATCCACCTTTTCATATATTTTGCGTAAGTTTTGTTCCTGAAAAGCATGTTCCAAGTCTAGACTGTTTGAAATTTACTAGAACTAATTCAAGGACACGGGATTTTGAAGATGCATTTATGGAATACCTGAAACTAAACCCCTGGTGTACAAGACTGGTATTTAAGCCCAAATCTTCCGAATCATACCCTGTATCCGAATAGTCAAGTACACTTGACTTTATGCAGTCTTGATGATTTTACACTTCTCGCGGTTTTCATAGCGAAGACTGCATCAAACTATTCGAACGGCAACATACTTGGGCCCGCAGTGCTGCTTCCTACCGAATAACTTAGAAACTATGTAAACGCCATCTATCAGCCCTAATGAAAACTAATACGAATATTTGAGATTGGCACCATTTTAAACAGACCTACTAAGTTCATTGCGTTGATATATCTCGTAGCAGGTTCAACTTAAGCATGCCGAGAAACAATAATTTAATACTTATGGCGATAATTAATGGAAGGCGTAGATTACTCGGTCAGATTCTGGAAATACTGCACCTTATATTATTAAGAATGATTGCAATCCAACAACAATATGTAAGTGCAATTTTTTTAAATTTTTACTTTTTACCTTTGTTAAACTATAAACAGGTTGATTGGTTAATATAGGATATATATAAAATGTTCACTTAAACAAGTTTATAACCTTTATTAGTTAATTCTAATCACAATCACAATTTTAAATATAGGCAATAGATTAATGTAAACGTTAGTCTGTGCTCTAGCAGACGAAACTATAATACTAAAACAATTGCCAGTCAAACACCACATGGCTCGTAGCTTTCGTATCTATGGTTACCAACGCCACGAGAAGACTGCATCGGTCTGGTCCGCGACTATTCGGACAGATCTACACTTGGTCACGTGATTGCCAATGCAGCTATCAACGCCATGAGCCAACGTGACATCGCATAAGTAGACTATTCGGATACAGCCATGCAGTGTTGCCAACCCTACTGATTTTTCAGTAGATCTACTGATTTTTAACTTTTCTACTGATCTACTGATTAATTCAAATAAAATTAACAAATCTACTGATATGTTCGTATGTTGTCAACTTCACTCATTGGCTCTTTGAAATGTTGCGTTGGGTGGGAAAGAAGGGGGAGGGAAAAGCTTCTACTCAGCTTTGTAGCTTTACAACTTTAAAAAAAAAACCTTGTACTATAATAACTGTAAGCTTAGCCCTCTTCCAAGAATTTGGCTGTCACAGTGAATAGACCGGAAGGCGCTACTACACTAGTCTGAAGAAATCCACTCACTTTAAAACACACAATTTGTAACAGCTTATTTTCTCTAGCTAGTGTAGCACGTACTTCCAAACACTTAAAGCATGAAGCATTGGTCATAGACAAGATTTTTTTTATTGTAATTTATTTTAGGTACAGTATTTTACGTACACTTTTCGGACCTACTGATTATATCAGCTCACCATAATTTCTATGAGGAGAGTAAAACGACCTACTAATTTTGCCAGGAAAGGTATTTTCACATACCCACAGGGTTCTTTTACATACATCAATCAACATGGGGCCGAATGCTTTACTTCCCCTCCGAAGGAAGGTGTGCTACGGATTGTTATCGCTCAAGAAACATTCGTTGACTCCGGCTGGGTTTGAACCCACTAACATCGTATCCTGAGGCGAGAACATTACCCCAAGACCACTGAGGTCGACAACAAAGAAAAAAATGTTAAAGGCAGGAGGAATAACATAGATGAGTAATATCACCTACGTTCAATAAAATAATTAATAATAATCATGTATCACCACTTTTAAATACATCTACTGAAATCTACTGAATTTTTGAGGCTATTGCTACTGATTTTTAGGGTACTAAGGTTGGCAACACTGCAGCCATGTAGTCAAGCAGGTTTGTGTCTATTTTATTTTTATCACCATACCTTACAATCTATTCAGGCTATATGCACATATACTAATTACGCTAATGAGTTTAGGGATGAGGAAGTGTACCCACATTTGTGTGAAGATAGAGTGGAAAACTATTTTAGAAAAAAACATCAGTACACCTTACCAAGGCTGTATCTGAATAGTCAAGTACACTTGACTTGATGCAGTCTTGATAATTTTACACTTCTCGTGGTTTTCATAGTGAAGACTGCATCAAACTATTCGAACGGCAACACACTTGGGCCCACAGAGCTGCTTCCTACCGAATAATTTGTGTAAGTTTGTGCTCAACAGACGAAACAATAATACTAAAACAATTGCCAGTCAAACACCGCATGGCTCGTAGCTTTCGTATCCATGGTTACCAAGACCTCGAGAAAACTGCATCGGTCTAGATCGCGACTATTTGGACAGATCTACACTTGGTCACGTGATTGCCAATGCAGCTATCAACGCCACAAGCCAACACAACGTCGCATAAGTAGACTATTCGGATACAGCCACAGATTCAAAACCCAATCTCCCTGTCAACGGTAGTCTAGTACAACACGAGAGGGACGCCTTAAAACATGCAGCCACCTAACAGGTTGTGTCCTTTTTAAACCTTTTAATTATAACCAGTTTTTTCTTTCATCGTGTCTTAGTGTCCATTCAGGTTCTATGCATATGTTAATTGTACTAAGGGAATAGGGACTAGGAAGGTAGAATTTAATAGTAGATGTACCTGAATTTGTATGAATGGTGAGTGAGACACAATTTAGTAAAAAAAAAACCTCTCAGTACACCTGACCAGGTTTCAAACCCCTATCTCCCCATTACTGGCAATTCATACTCATGAATGTGACATGTTGTACCATGTTACACCCAATGAGAGTAAATTGTTATTTACATATCATACAGTAATACGTAATCACGCCATGCACTGCACTGTGTATATAGTTCAAAAACAATAACTCTGTACTTATTCCATCATCATTACCTCATAAAGCGAAAAGAGGTTTTCCTTATAGAGTTATATCACTATACATTCACATACAATGTCCTTTTCATGTGTTTGTCCTTTATGTTACACCTTTTAATTGTTCCTATCTATGTGTCCTATCATTCTTTACCATTTTTCTTTTTCTCCTCTTTTGTGTTTTTTTGGTTTTCTCTTTTAAGAAGTTGCGTTGCGCGTTTCACACTCCTCCCTGATGAGTTCCGATAGAATGAAACCTAGGTCAGGGGATTGGGCGGTGACGATCAATTTTCTTTAAGAGACATCCATTACCTCTTTGTTCATTGGCAACAGTGTAAAGTGTGAACTGTGTTGTTCTTTTCATTGTAAAGGCCATATTGTGTTCGTCCCCCCTTTTATATGTTTCTATCCACCTATCCTATACCTTCTTCCAAATATAATACAATTATTCCATCATCACTAACTTCCCCCGCACTCCCCTATCCTTGTATACCCTCTTCATTCCAACAACATCCATATACCGAGTCATACATGCTCTTTTATTCTTAAAACTCTTCATCAGGGAGTCGAACAGGAACCAGAACCGATAACCAAAGTTAAGTTATTTTTAAGGAACCGGAATCAGAACCCTAAAAATACTATTCTGAAAATTCGGAATCGTTAAATAATTTTAGGTTCATAAAGGTTCTTTAAAGTTCCCAGTTTTACAGAAATGTATATAATTTTGATTAAGTTGGACACCTTTTTTTTAGCTCAATTTAATTTTGAAATGTTTTTTCTCTTTTCTCAGTAAGTTTTGAAAGGGCTTGATATATTTTAGTTTACTACTTTGTTTGAAATCACTTTTATAAGGTGACTAGAAAAGAGTTAATGAGCCCTTAGCAATACACTAATGAGTTTAAATTCCATAGGAATGTCACAACTGTCGCATTGTTATTTGTTTTCTCACTTTAATGTTCAAGCTAGAGTTTTAAGAAGATGTATTTAGCTTTGATGGACAGCAGATAGTACCACATAGGGACAAGCAGTCCAAGCTTATTTTACTAGTACTTCCTGGAAGTGAAAACTGATAATCTGCCGGTTGGCTGAACAGCTATTAGAGGGAAAAGGGAGATGGAGGGTGGCAAAATGCAAACTTTAAATTAGGAAGTAGCTCAGTGAATGTGTTCCTTGTGTACAGTGCAAAGGTGATTATTTGTTGTTGTTAGTAAGTGGTTTGAATAAAATTATTGATGGGGCGCGTTAAAGAAAACCCAGTTCGGAAGATTTTGACTATGAGATTGACGGTGACAGATCAAGATGTAAATTAGAAGGATGCACTAGTGTTATTAAGGAACGTTATAGTATTTTTTTTATATCAAACAATACTTTTGATCTAGAGCATTATTTTTAAAGTGGTTTTCTATCCTTCCATAGGTGACCTGGTGGTCTAGGGGTAAGGTGTCAGACTTCTATGCTGGCGGCCGGGGTTCGATCCTCGGTCCCGGCAAAGATTTATCTGATTACCAAACCCTTCCTTCACCTCTGACAAGACATCTTGTGAATGTGAGGAATGCCAGGTCTCCACCGTGGTTCGGATTCCACGTTAAACTGTAGGTCCTCCATTTCATCTCACAATCACCCTATCATTACACATTAGCGTAAGTGCGTATAACCCGAACGGGTAGTAAGACGCGGCCCTAATAATAATAATAATAATAATAATATCCTTCCATACAAATGCAGATACACTTCCCCTAAATATAAAAATATATCCTTCCTCATTCATTAAAAAAACCATTATCAAAGTTAGTACATTACCGTAGCCTGAACTGATAGAAAGATGATGCGCTAACAAGGGATTTTTTAATTAAAGAACTAGAACACTATCAGGAACCGAAAAGAACCAGAACATTTAAAATGTTTGTTTAGAGAACAGAAACCAGAACCGATAAAAATTTCAGTTCGACTCCCGGTTATTAATGTTTCTTTTTTTCACACATTTGTCTACAATAGTTAGCCACATCTTACCCGTCATTTGATAGAAACTCACCGTCCCAACAAGCCCAAACCAATGCAAGATGCCTCTCTCACATTGTTATTTAACATCTAGAGATCAAAGAAAGGTATTTTACTGCCAAAGTAGGAGTAAATTACACAATAAGTAGAATGGTTTCTCGCAATCAATAGATTTTATTGTTCAGTATTAAATATCCTGAGTTGACAAGTGGTACAGGAAATGTCACATTATATTTCTGATGGCTGTAAAAATTGTCATCTTCACTGAAGCTTTAGTTGTACACAGAATTTTACAAAGGACTTAAAGTAATGAAAAAACTCTATAGTCTTTAAAAAAACCATTGAAGTAGTTTCAAAAGTACTTTAGTTTGTCTTTGGCATAGTTACATATTCTTAACTTCATACATGTATCCATTATTTAGTTAATTGGCAGTCATTCATTATCACTCATATATCACAATAAGAACTACACTACTCAGAACAATGTTCACACACTTTTTAAATATTTAAATAAGTTGCTTTTTTTTATTATTGCAACTAATTCGCATTACAAAAAACATCAATTTATTCCAAGTCAATCTAGAATGGAATAGTTATTTGCTAATTAATAAATTTTTAAATTGAAAGATTAGCGATGGAAGATAACATAATAAAGCTAAAAAGTTATTCAACATTACTTTTTTTGTTGTTGAAAAAATGTACTTATTTTTACTATGCCCCAAGTAACTAGTACCTGCTTTAGTTCACTAGATATTATGTTAGCCACCAACACACAGATCCAAGAATTGTACACATATCAATCAACATTCTTTTCAGTTATGATTTTTTTTAATAATATTATAAATGTATTTTCTGTCAACAGTAACATATGTTTGACTTAAGGTAATTTTATACATGCGAAACAATGAACAATAAATACAAGCGAGCAAACTTTTAACTAAATATACATGATTTGTCAAGTTGGGCTTGTATCGTCAGTGAAAAAACACTTTTAAAATAATCTAACCCTTTGAATAACCTTCGCTGGGCTATGCACCCAATGGCAATTGATCATTTCCTCTTTATTTAAGTTTTGATTTAGTGTTTATTTAATTGAGTGTTTTATTTTATTTTATTGAAACTCTAGAACACTTTTAGTTGATTGTTTAAAACTTGCTTTTAGTTAATAAACCCATTTAAATATGAACCACACTTTACATTCCAAAACAAATTAAAATAAACTTGTAACTTACTTATATAAATTAATCCAAGATTATATTGTTTTTCTTTTAACATACTCAAAACCATTAAAAACAAAATTTCCAAATTCAAGCTATTAAATTCTCTTAACATTTCACTAAACATTTGGTTACTTGTAAATTTAAATTTAAATTAAAAAAAAAAATGTGGGTAAATTATACCAAACTGGACTATGCACATTTAATTTTGCTAATAGTTTATGGATGAGGAAGGTAGGATGTAAATTAAATGTACCAGAAATTGTGTGGAGGGAGGCTGGCAGATCTCATTTAGGAAAAACCACCTCACTACTATTGTCTAACATTTGACTGCACCACGTGTCACTGCCAAACAAGACTAAACAAACATGGTGTTTATTTAGACTGTGTCAACCACAATGCTGGTCAAAAGGTTGACAGATTATTAACAACTTAAACAATTTAGCATAAAGAGAATATTGTTTTCAAAGGGATTCAAATTTAGTTTGTTAAAAGTTGGCTCGGCAAAAGTTTTGTAATTCAAGTGAAGAATAATAAGCGTTATTTTTCTTCGTTAAAGATAATTTATACAAGTAATGGCTATATTGAGCAATAAATAAATACCCTCATTATTTTGAGATAAAATAGAAATACAATTTTTGGTTAACAACCTGAATAGCCTCTTTCTTATTAACTCTTTGTATATATCCACTATTTACTTTAAAATAAATAAATTGAATGTTGAATCAAAATAAATATTTTTAAAATGTATCCTTAGGTTGTGTTTTAAATATATATTTCAAATTTGTCTTTTCACTAGAGTTCAATCAATTTTTTTTTATAGCAATTGTTTTTTCCTACCAAAAATTAAAATGTCGGCCATGGTTTGTATGGATATGAATTAATTTGAGAATTTGAGTTTGAATGTTAAATTTATGTTTGATGAATGGTGAAGAGACACGGTAGGAGGTGTGAGCAATAAGTTTTTTAGTGGATACTCCCCTCCCCTCTAACCCCAAAAACTACACTATCACATCTTGGTGTGCTGGGGTCGATGAATAGACATTCATCAAGTACCAAATCGCAACATATAAGGGTTGAGTTTCAAACTTAACAGGATGGATATGAACACTTTTAACCATAAGAAACTATTAGTTTTTAGCTCTGAGATCTCGTGGAATGATCGTTCATGAGTGAAACTTGATGGTTTTCTATAAAACACAAAATAGTTACATTAACAAATTGGTATAAAATCTTAACAAAAACAACTCCTAATCACTCGTATCTTACTTGCTTTGGTGACATGTGGAAACTAACCAATTTTGACCGCACTAAAAATGTAGTGTTTAAGAATATCAAAGTTATAAATAAGGGGTCCCTTTTCATTCCCTTTCTTAATAACCTTGCCTATACAACTGATTAAAATATGTTTCTTATCAAGAGTTGGCAAGATCAAACATTTTAACCAGATCAGAATGTGTATTTTCTTGTTGCTCTTTTGATAGTCAAAGTACATATAACCCAAACAGTATATATAATGTATAAATAAAAATAGTCAAAGAAGAAAAATTTGTGATTAAATGTGACATGAGTTTTTGTCAAGGAAAGCCGCGTAAAGTGTAGTACGTGTGTAGCAGGTTCAGTTTGGAGTTGCTTAATTCAAAATAAGAACTCGCATACCATCAAACCTTGTATGCCACAAACAATTATTTTTCTATTACAACTTCTCAAAAAAATAAATTAAACCATAAACTATCGCAATTTTTTTTTACTATACATGATCTAGGCCCTATATATTTTGTAGGACATCATTAACTGATAGAAACATTTAACTGTTTCGTGCACAAATAAAATAAACCTCAAGAAAGAAGAGGTTATTTGTCCTAGTTTTTCACTAATTTTAATGTACATAATTATTTACTTGTTCCCATTATTTACAATACTGCAATGTGTTATATAGAAAATATTTATTAGTCAATTATACTACCAATAAACAATTTTAGTTTGAATTCACTCTTCACACTTAACATCAGTATTTTTATACACAGTGAATAATATTTACTAATAATTGATGGTAAATTGTGTGAATGTTATTTACAACTTGCATGTGAGTGACTCACCGAATGGTTGTTCAACTTGAATGCAAGATAACAGGCCCTTAGTTCCAAATCCTCACAATGTTAAGAATTGTTCGGAAGAATCAAAACAATTGAACAGTGTAAAGAGAACACACCCAAAGAGTGAGGCTTGAAAAAAACTTTCCAATTGTTTAAACGGTAGTATTACAACACCGTGCTTAACATACCACTTAAATATAATAAATACATAACAGTTACTTGTGCTTGAAAGTTTTTACACACACAGCACAAAGTCACTTGATTCACATAAGGATGATAATAATAAAATCAATAGTTTTTAAACTACTATATTCTTATAACCCTTTATCAACTTCGTTGGTGAAGAACACTTTACTACATTCTCTCGATGAAAGTTTATTCAAATTATTGGTTCATCACATTACAACTCTTTTCATATTCATTTTCTACTGACTAGACTTTAATTTTGACAGAACTATAATCTATGTTTTAAATCCTTTCACAAACATCAAACTAGTGGGAATTAAACTGATGATGAAAATAATTAGCACTGAAAAACGTGTTATTTTGAACCAGAAGACAAGTACAGCAATATATATATTATGAGAGACACGCCAACTCAAAAAGTACAGTCTATGGAATCTTCAACATCAACACACTTAGATGATCTTAAAATTTTAAATCAATTTATTTTCTTCTCTTTCTTCTTATGAAACATTAGTACGAAAAAAAGTACAAGACTGTACATGAATCTACCAACATATGACAACATAATATTACATCATGTTGTTGAAGTCAAAATGTTTAGTTCACATGTCGTGTAAGACAGTGGAGTTTTCCGATTAATATTGAAGAGGAAATTTCCAAAGATTAACTCATAATAGCAGACCTAAGACTTCTATGAGCCTGAGGTGTTTTTTTCAGTTGCAATTTTAAAGTCAGCATCCCAGAACACATTTGAGCAGCTTCCTCAATAATCTATCATAAAAGGCATGAATATAAATTGTAGTTCAATATACATTTTAAATTCGGATAAGTAGGTTCAATAATTTTAGGTTGAATCAAACAGTCAAACAAAGTGTGAAATTGAAATACAGTAGGATGTGGCTAATTCGACTTTGGTTAGGTCGAAAAATTTTATAATTAAAATCTTATACATTGTTAATGTGTGCATATTTTGAGGTTATTGATTTATATACCAGCTGCCTGGATATAATGAAAATGGTTGATTCAAATTTGGATATTTCTAATTTTTCTAAATATCCCTTGGACTTTGAATTTAACAAGTTCTATTGTATTATGTTTTAAAAATAACCAAGTTGACCAAGGTACTGGTAATAATGAATGATCCAAGCTGTTGGTCCCTTAGACTAAATTACAAGCTAATTTACTTTAGTCTTCTTTATCGGTGAAAAAGAGGGTGAGGGTGGTTTTCTCTAAATTGTCTACCACCATTCTTCCATAAAAATGTGGGTACATTAATTGCTTTAAATTCTACCTTCTACATTCTTACCACATCAATGCAATCAATAAATATGCATACAACCCAAACTGTTAGCATGATTTGGTTCAAAATAATATTAAATGGCAAACTAAAACTTTATATCTTTATAGATTAGAGAGTTTGTTTTGTTTATGTTTAGGCTAAATGAAGAAATATTTTCTGGACAGAGTATATTATGTTCTCAAAAATGTAGAAGTGTGTAAGATTAAGGACGCTTGAACTTTTGGAACTGTACAGTGGGGTGTTGGTTTGTGGTAGAGATGTTAGAGGACTATAGAATATTTGAAATATTGGCAACTCAAGCTCAACACTGCTTCACAAACCTGCCTTCTAGGTAATCATGTTCTTTGGTGTAGTGCAGGTAGGAATAAAGTTTCTATATACATTAATTTCACAGACAGCGACCTGAAATATATTTTATTCAGAAGTTATTAATAAGCATCACACAAGTAAAAATGACATTTGTTAGTCTGTTGTATATTTATTTTATGAATGCTTGTCTCATCTGAACTTCTTCTTCTATTCATTTTTAACTGAACTCTATACATAAAATATTAGGTTTAGTCCATTTATTAAAGTGGTGTATGTTAAAGCTTGGCTTGGAAAAAAAAAATTGATACAGGTAAGTTTTCAATTAACAAATTATCACTTGTGGTTTAAAACAACTGACATAATGTTGGGTCATATTCGACGTTATTCTTGCATTGCTTATCTGTGGTTTGAATTTATAAAGAGAGGGAATGTGAAATAAAGATCTTTACTAATACCAGATAGGAGTGTGTCAGTCTTGAGTCATATTTACAATCACTAATATGACCAACTTAATAACTCTGTATTTTAACCTGTACTGGTGGCTTGTAGTGAAGCTTTAAAACCTTTGACCAGACTTAGAAAAAATATCAGCTTTAATTTCACTTTTAAAAAGAATTCTGACTTTGACAATAAAACTATTGACAAATAAAATACTCATTTATGTCATATTATTGCTAGTAAGAACTGTTATTTAGATTAGAAAATATTAAATATGTACAAATCTGAAGTAATTGAATTGCATGTTATGTTAATAATTGGCATTATCAACTTAAAATGAAATATAACAAACAATTGTGCACTAAAATATTTTCTAAATGATTTTAGTGTACATAAAGTTATATAAATAAGTGCAATATATTTGTCATGCATAAAACAACTAAAAAAAAAATCTAACTTTGATTTGGCTTCTAGAATGTTTCCTATATTTGATTAATGTTCGCTTTGAATTGAAAATTGGACCTTGCACACCCCATATGGCTAATTTTAAATGCAGGAGATGGATCTTTGTTCTTACGAGGGGAGAATAGCTAGTTATTTGTCTAGTATAGTAGCCAAGTTTAAGCTGCTCAGTTGTTCAGGAATGCCGCTGCTATCATAAGGAGAACTAGAGCTCTGTGATCTTATAGCCTGGTGATCCAGACTCTTGCTCTACTTGGGGAGGCTGCAGCCTTGCTTGGTGGGCAGCCCTCGAGCCAGGTCGGCCGAGGGTCGCATAGTGCCCATAGATTGGCCTGGAGTCCTCGCCATGAGCGTACGTTGCCTTCGGACCCTCTCTGGACTTGGCCGCAGGGGCATAATGGCTGTACAGTCTCTTGGATACCTCATTCGGCTTTGCAGGCTTTCCTTCGATGGCTGGAACCCTGTGGGACACATACTTAAATTGTCGTTCTTTACAAAAATTTAACTAGAAAATATAGTTCCGTAAGTCCTTGACTTGAGGAGTTTATTCATTCCAAAGGTTTTAATGTATGCTGATACAGTGTAAGCCAAATGGTACTTGAATATCTTGTATATTTTACATAGTTTGTTTAGTTCGAAATAGCGATCACACTATCAGATGTTCCTCAGCTTACAAATAACGTTATCTATTATATATGGTGTTGATAGTTGTAAGTGAAAGTTCCGCAGCCACGTATCTACAAATCTGTTTACTTTGAATCTGTTCAAGTCAAAGATTTACCATACAGTGAGATGAGTTTTGTGAAGTAATAAATAATAAGAATAGCAAAGTAGAGCCTCCACACTCAATAGAAAACATGGCTAGCTCTAAGGTACACTTAAAACTAGAGATGTCACGTCACAATACCTATTTTTCTTGATTCCGATTCTTAGGTTTAACCTTGATTTTTCGATGCTTGAACATTATCTATTTCATTATTATTCAACTTCATAGCATAGGAAATTAAAAAAACCAACTAAAAACACAACAAGTCTTTTCACCTACCTGGGTCATTAATTGAACAAAAATATATAGCATTAACAAAAATAAACTAGTATTGAAATAATTGATTACTACTCATTATGGAATTTTCCGTTTTTTTGTCAGTACGTTCATTGAGAGCGTGGAATCTAAAGTATCGAGAATCTTAATATTAAGATTGATTATCAATTCTTTCGATACCAGTAAGAATGGAGGGTATCGAGGTATCCAAGAATTGAGTTTAACATTCCAACTTAAAACATAAATTATGTTTAGAAGTTACCAAGATCAGAAAATGATAGAGATATGTCATAATGTGTGTTTTGTGTGATTTAAGTGGATCATTTGGGTCGGCTACATTACCAGTTAAGTGTGCTAGCCTTGTTTTACAACACGGTAATAGGTATTTGATTAAATTGAGCTATTGGCCTCCTTTATTCCTTTAGATATGTCTTACTACCGGTTAGGGCCCCTACATTAAAATTTGCATCACATGCCAATCAATTTTGTAATAGTCGGCTAGAAATTGTAAATTTACACACATATTATTGCATGTGGATCATTTCTGACTAAACATTAATAGAGATAAAAAGCTAATCTAGGTTCTTAATACTGAACATTGTTGAAATATTAAACAATATTTGGATAAAAAAATGCATCGAAAAGGTTGTTTTTGACCATTTTAGAATGGCTTCACAGATAAGCATTACGTAAAAATCTTCATTCTGTCATAATAGGGACATACTGTAGTTATTAACAAAAACTTTGTTGCTTTGTCCCCCAACATCACTGGGAACAAATTTGAGTAATCGTTCAAATATGAATGCACTGCACATATTTCTGGCATATCGTAGGTGTTTTCTTTCCCCTTTTACTCCCATACCTTGCGCACACACACACACACACACACACACACACACTTGGTGATATATTTACCATATTTACCAGAGCAGAAGGTGTGCAGTTGAGTGTTCCAAGTTATGTGAGAAGAAACAGAGTTGAAATTAAAATTGACGTGTACATATGAAGTGCTCTGGTAAATATGCTATTTCATTATCTCTAACTCTTGATATTACATTCATAAACCTCCATTTAACTTTCAGATTATTATATCACATTGGATAACACGGTGTGGTTAAGCCATAATTTATTTTGGTGATATTTCTTTTTCATTGGTGCCGAAGCTGCATCGAAACATGTAGAAGATTAATAAGTTGCAGGGAATGCGGCAATCAAAGGAAAAGAGACTGCAGTTAAGGAATGAATTACATTTTTGTTTAACTTTTTTATTTAGATTTTTTCATGTCTTTATAATAGCCTTTTATTATAAACAATTTTGTGTTTTCCCATTTAACACAAGCCAATTAATACATACATGTTTGAATCATTTTGTCAAATCACTGTAAGGAAGTAAAATTTTGACTATAAAGTTCACTATTTTAATAATTTTTAACCTGTTTGAAACTTTTTAGATGTTTATTAAAACTTAAATTAGTTATTATTTATTATATAAATAAATATATATATATATATATATATAAAAATCATAAGACATTCCAACTTGTAATTATTACTTAAAAAAAATTCATTAATTCAATTTACAAGGTCTATATTATGGTTAATTTTCATCATATTTATCCATGTTATTTCATGCTAAGTTGATGTTAAATTTTTTTTTATCAAGATTGAATTCTACTACTAATATTCTAATTCATTCCTTATTAACTATTAAAATGATCTTCAAAAATAATAATTTGCGTTAAATTAAATATTAAGAATATATTATTATACTAAATGTTTTCAAACTTAAGATATGTAAAACTTGTATTAATTAATACGTTTAGCTACAAAACTAGTCTAGTTTAGTAACTATTTATTTATAAAATTATGTTGGTTAGTGTGTTTAAAATCAATGTTGATCTTATTTTTTGCGTACATATTTTAACAAACTTATTTATATTAAAAAAGCATTTACTCTTTCATATTGTTTGCTGGAAATATTATTTTAGTCATATTATTTTTAATTTCAAAGTATCAGCATCAACTTTTATAAAGATTAAAAATTGAATTGAAGTAAATTTCTCAATAAAATAATGTCTAACGAGAGCCCGTACAACGCGCATGTGCAACTGCACATAAAGGAATGGAAATAGAACAAAAGATGTGATAATGTATGATTACACTAAGGAATAATAAACAAAATACAAAACACTTCAAGTTTCTTTGTTTATGATTCTTATGTTTTCTTATACGGTAAATTAAATTAATGAAGCATATTTTGGGGAAATATTAGCTTATTAAAAGGTCAATTTTTTTAACTATCAACTTTTTATCAAGACAGTGTAGAAACACTCTACAATAATTTAAAGTGATAGTGAAGGAAGCCAACCTGAAAGGATAGTCAGGTTAGGCCTAGATATAAACAAACAATTTATCTATTTTCTTTCTACACTTTTACACTTTCCACTTCTTCAAATTTCCACAGTTGCACATTGTTTTGAATTTTCAGAGATATTTATTTTTCATATGAAGACACATTCATGAAAAATTAATATTCCCGAAAATTCAAACAAATGTGCAACTGTGGAAGTTTGAAGAAGTGGGAAGTGTAAATGTTTAATAAGACATAAAGAGAGAAGGGTGTTTGTTCTTATCTAGGCCTAACCTAACTATCCTTTCAGGTTGGCTTCCTTCACTATCACTTACTTTACATCTCCGTACAGTGTTTCTACACTGTCTTGTTATACATTTCCAAGCCATCATGCAATTATCCATTTTACTAACGGTTTTTTATAATTGTTGTTAATGTTGTTTTAATGTCCTTAAAGATATGAGTGTGAAACCATTTTAATTATTTTTTAATTAGATTTTCATTTGAGTGTTGTTTTTATTTTTAAAATGTATTTTATAAGTGTTATTTCTAATTTAAAAATCAATAATTCCATTGTTTAACTTTTTTTTTTTAAATTATTTACTATTTATAAAAATAGATGTCATTCATATTTTAAGAACATATGTTTTAATATACTTTAACATTTAAAAATTATTAATATACTCGAAATCGATTCAAACTCGAGAACTTTCAGAAATACTAGACTCAAGTTCGACTCAAAATGAAAAAACCCAAGCTGACAGACCCCTACCAAACACTAAAATATTTCTATTTTGCAGTAGTTACAAGACAAGTTCATAAAAGGTATTTTTGCTTGTCTATAGAAGCCTAGACCATTTTTAAGGCTGTTATCTTTCTAAAGATAAACCTAATGTAGCTGCATTAAGAATGTGGCGGTAGACTACCTGACAGGAGGGGCAGGAAGATCCTCAGTAAAAATCGGAAGACTCCAGCGTCTTACACTGTTTGCTCAGAGTCGCGTACTGCCCATGGTTAGGTCCAGGCATTGTAGAGGTTCCGGGCCCATATTCAAGCCCTCCGCTGCTTGCTGACTCATGATGGGAACCGTGCTGGGACTTTTCCTCGCGGGAAGCCCGGCCATCTCTGTAACAGAACCACACAATAAGGCAATCGTGTCTACCAAGAAATGTGGCAGCGGTCTGTGTCTACTGGGACATGTGGCAACTGTGTCTACTTAAACTTATATGAACAGTGTTTACTGAAATGTGGTGAACAAGTCTAACGATACTTGTGGCAGCAGTGTTTACTGAAATGTGGTAATCATGTCTAACAATACTTGTGGCAACAATGTTTACTGAACTGTGGTGAACATGTCTAACAATACTTGTGGCAACAATGTTTACTTAACTGTGGTGAACATGTTTAATGATACTTGTGGCAACAATGTTTACTTAACTGTGGTGAACATGTCTAATGATACTTGTGAAAACAGTGTTTAGTGAAATGTGGTAATCATGTCTAACAATACTTGTGGCAGCAGTGTTTACTGAAATGTGGTTATTATGTCTAACAATACTTGTGGCAACAATGTTTACTGAACTGTGGTGAACATGTTTAATGATACTTGTGGCAACAATGTTTACTGGATTGTGGTGAACATGTTTAATGATACTTGTGGCAACAATGTTTACTGGATTGTGGTGAACATGTCTAATGATACTTGTGAAAACAGTGTTTAGTGAAATGTGGTAAACGTGTCTAACAATACTTGTGGCAGCAGTGTTTACTGAAATGTGGTAATCATGTCTAACAATACTTGTGGCAGCAGTGTTTACTGAAATATGGTTATTATGTCAAACAATACTTGTGGCAGCAGTGTTTACTGAAATGTGGTTATTATGTCTAACAATACTTGTGGCAGCAGTGTTTACTGGATTGTGGTGAACATGTCTAATGGGACATAGCTAATGTCCTAAGCAGATGAAACAAATAACACACCTACATCTGTGAATATTGTATCAATTCATAAAGCTCATAACCTCAACAAAAGTCCATTTTTAACAGAATAATTAATTATTTATATTAGAATGTATGCTAAAAAATTATTATTTGTCTAGCTACATAGCCTAACTAGGTTGGTAATAAGATTTGGTGTAGTAAAATAAAATAAAATAAAATAAATTATTTTAATGTACAAGTATAATATTAGAAATAATATTGAAAAATGATGGATATGTTGTTGATTAATTATTTATACATTTATTGTCACTATAAATATGATTATGGAATGATTTTTAAAGAATGAAATTAAAATGGTTTGTTTATAATTCTATCCATAGTTTTGTTAGCAATCCACATTGTACAACATTTTAGAAAACATTCTAAAATACTCTTACGTAAGGAGTGTAAGATATGATAAAATCATTCTATTTATCCGTATTATCAAGTATTATCTAAGTCTGTATTATTTTATCAAATCCACATTGTATAATTTATTTTTTTAACCAGACTTCTAATATTATTATAGATATTTGAGGACACATTTGCAGATTCCATCCGTGCAGGGATTTAAACATTGCAGATTCCATCTGTGCAGGGATTTAAACATAAAATATTTTAAATACGTGGAAGATTGGTTAGAGCAAATATACGCTACCATTGGAGTGGATGATTTGTTGTCAATTATTAATTGCCACTTGTTCTAAACAGCATCTAGTTTTTCATTACCTAAAGTAGCTATATTAAATAGTATAACTTACTTGCTATGAAAATAAATACATTTTATGAGATGGTTGAAAAATAAATAATATGAATTGCAACAGAATAACCAACTGGATGGTGTAACTTAATACAAACATAGGCTATACTAAGCCAAAAATCATTCAAAAACAAGTATATTAATATAAATAAGTGAAATTTTTACATGATATGTAACTAGAATATTTTCATAAAATGTTGAACATATTAGAAAGACATAATTTTGGAGTGCATTAATTATCTTCGGCCCACAGATTGGATATAGGAATGGATCGACAGGAAAGTTATAGTGGACTATAACAGGACCATTTGTGTTTTCAAACTGAACCATGCACAACGCAAAGTGCAAAATGCAAACTTAAAAACAATTCAACCTAAAACTTAAAAAATTAGCATGCCTTGTTAAAAATTAAAGACTATATTATATAAAGCTAAATAAATACTTTTGAAACAGAAACAATTAGAATTTTAAATATTTATACAGATATTATAATATCATCTCTAAAATAGGCACATGTTGCACAAACACACTTAGTCAATATAATGCAACAGTAGACTCATAAATTTTGTATTAAACAAAATATACATAGAATTTGATATATAAATATATCATTTCTAAAGTAAAACTCACCTTATTTTCACACACAAACAATTTAAAACTCCCGCGCAAAGCTAGTCAACAATGCTAGAACTGGCACATGAGATTAAATAGACTTAATTAGAATACATAAAATAAAACAACGAAAACCGAACGAGAGACAGATGAAGATTAAAGTTACCCCCCTGTCTCCAATCTAAGAATTATAAATATTTGACTAGAAAGTTGGGGTGTGGGGTGGAGACGAAGATAGCCCCTAACCTCAACTGCCATGCCTGAATATAAGGAGCACACTTAACTGTTTTGTCATAATTTAGTTTATTGGCAAAATATGCCAGAGCAGTATGAGAATGCACATATTAAACAAACATTAACAACATTTTTAACACTGGAATTTAGATTGGGGTTTAAATATTAAGACCTAATCCCCCCCCCCCACCCCTCCCTGCTTTTCCCAAGGTCCACTTTTCATAGGAAGGGTCTAATATACAGCTATCCCTTTTGATAGATAGTATTAATGCATATAAAATAAAACTAATAAACTAGTAAAATGCTGTGAGTTTGGTCTGAAACTTTCATATTTACCAACAGACCGTTCCTATGAAAATTGGACTGTTATTTAGCATTTAATATGGCAAACTGGTGACCTGGCGGTCTAGGAGTAAGGTGTCGGACTTCTGTGCTGGCGGCCGGGGTTCAATCCTCGGTCCCGGCGAAGATTTATCTGATTACCAAACCCTTCCTTCACCTCTGACAAGACATCTTGTGAATGTGAGGAATGCCAGGCCTCCACCGTGGTTCGGATTCCACGTTAAACTGTAGGTCCTCCATTTCATCTCACAATCACCCTACCATTACACATTAGCGTAAGTGCGTATAACCCGAACGGGTAGTAAGACACGGTGCTAATAATAATAATAATATGGCAAACTCAATCTCAAGTTAAACACATGATGTGTAAGAAATATACAAACAATCAAAATATGAGCATCATCCAAGATTTTTAATCTTTTAAAAGTTTTTACTGGATAGATAGACTAATACAGTTTTACTTTTCTACTGTTTGCCATTAGCAACTTAACCTATATACATTAAGACCAAGGGCATAAAATGAAAAGTATGAAGAGAGGACAGAATACTTATTTAAATAAGAAGTGCACCACTGACCACTAACCCCTTTTTGTTTTAGAACTACAGTTTGTAGAAGACTTTTAGAATATTGTTATTTAGACAAAACACTATTTTGTTGCCAAAATATATATAAATATATTAAATTATTTACAGTACACTAAACGTATAACTCAATCAACTACACATTTTATTAAACCTATTTTTAACTTGACAATTTTTTTTTCTGAACTCAATCAACAACAAAAAGTTTAAATACATTAAATGGTTGTATTTATAAAGATAAAATAAGCTTTTTGGAGGTAAAACCCCTTAAAGATTAAAGTAAAAATGAAAAAAATTGTTTTTTATTATTGTTTAAATATGATTAAAAAAAACTAAACCAGGGATGTCAAATGAATTTATATATTAGGAAAATGGTAGAGCACAAATTAAAGTAAAAACACTAACACATATTTACACACACTTCAATATTTTGATGCTATTATAGCATCTTCCCGAAGAAGTAGTAATAATTAGACTAAACATGATGTTGTCTTCAGTGATGCCAACTTGATTGGTATGGATGAAAACTTCTCTGGTGTGGTTGAAATTCTTTGAATGTTTCTCTATTACTCTATGAAAGGTAGGTGGTGCTGGTGTAGCCTCTGGGTTGAAATTAGCGAATATTTAGGTTGGGTGGTTTTTTAGACTTTGTGATCTAGAAAACCACCCAACATAAATATTCGCTTATTTCAACCCAGAGGCTACACCAGCACCACCTACCATACATAGAACAATAAAGAAACATTCAGTGAATTTCAACTCCACCAGAGAAGTTTTCATCCTTACCAATCAAGTTGGCATCACTGAAGACAACATCCTGTTTAGTCTAAATACTCCTATTTCCTGAGGAAGATGCTATAATAGCATCACAATATTTAAAGTGTATCTGAATATGTGTTAGTGTTTTTACTTTAATTTGTGCTCTACCATTTTCCTAATATTCTATCATTTTATTTATTACCAATTGTTTTTGCTCAATGCACTTTATTTCATACATATAAATGAATTCATATAGAATTCTATTCAACAATAGAAAAAAAACCAAAACTATTATGGTCAATTCATCATGGTTTGAATTCTTTTGACAAGAATAAGTTCATTTAAATCCAAATTTTAAAGACATGTAGTGGGAGGCCAAGAGAAAGACCACGCGACAGGTATATGAAGGGAGTGTAGAGGAGAGAGGAGAGTACTGGGTTATTGTGGAAAACGAGCGGTGGTTGGAATCTGTTCATGATGTTGATGATTATGATAAACAAGTAGCTCTTGGTCTACTTTTTATATTGGCTAGAGTCCCTGGGTACAAATACAGAGGTCTTGTGTTCAATTACCAACAATTCCAGATTTGTCTGTGAAGCAGTGGGACTGGAACAGAATCAAACTCGGTCTTGTGGAGGCAAATTAGGAACCAATTGAATAAAGAAGAACGGCTCCAGTCTATAAAACTGAGATTAATGGCAAGAGGGTTCGTTATATTGTTCACATGATACCCTATATCCGCAAATGTTGGCACTATCTTTGCAAACATACAACGGCCTCCCGGTCGATATAGTTCGCCAGCGGACTGGCGCCATGGAGTTTTTTTTCTTCAAATTTGTACGTAGGTTGCAAGAGAAATTTGAGGATTTGAGCTTATTACATTGATGCACATCGTCAAGAATGCACAGAGTGAGAATAGAGCACACCTAGAGAAACTATGATGAAGGAGGGTGTTAGAAATGTTGGACAAACTTCGCCGGTGCAGTAGTTAGGGATCAAACCCTCCATCTCAGAGTCAGATGTGCTAATTGCTCCCCTAGCCCTTTAGGAAAATACTTTTAACTCTAAAGGTAAATATAAAAAAAATCACGATTAATCCATATGTTGTTATTGAATGAATCATTACCGCCCCAACCCCAAACAATGACCATTTCTCTTCAAGAGTCAACCATTACCTCTTTGCCCAATTGCAGCAATGTAAAGTGTGAACTGTTTTCTTCGTTTCTAACCACCTTTCCTGTACCTTCTTCCAAATATGGCAAAACATACTTCATGAAGCAACAAACAATTTTCCTTAAAGAGATTAAGTTCGGTGATTATGCTTCATTGCCGATGCATTTATCGACACCCAATTATGATTAATTAGTATTAGCAACAGTACACTGAAATGTATCTGTACTTGTTGTGGAGGGAGTGTGGCGAAACTTTCTAAAAACTTCAATAGACCTAAATGGGGTCCAAAACTTGATCTCCTGGTCATCGAAAGTCCAATCTGAATTAGAGTGACGAGTGAGACCATACAACCACTGATGTGGATCCGCAAAGCTAGATTCAGTGTACGATAATGGAGTCTTTATTGAACCAATGTGTGTCAGTAAATAACAACAGTTGTAGATATATCCCAGCATATGGTTGCAGAGTTAGATCGCCACTTGGCCTACATTTACTCCTGATTGTAAAACAAAGATGCACTACTAACTTAGAACTCGACTAAAAATAAATCAATCATATAAATCATAACAAATTCAAAAAAAGCAAATTAAATATATAAAGCACTCTTTTCTAGAGTAAAATTAATAGATAACAAAACAAGTCGATTAATAAAAGTGTACACACACAAACAAAAAAGAGCGTTTATCATAATAGTTTTGCCGCAGTAAACCAGCCTGTGAAAATTATTAAGTCTAATAAAAATATGTTAAAGTGGGGTGGAAAACCCTGGCAATAATAAAGACAAAAGTAATTACATTACATATATGGGTTCCTACTTTGTTTATATTTGATTTTACCTTGAACATGAGATCTTTAAATATTGCTACCTAGATTATTATGTACTGTAATATACAAAGGCTCACCTTACAACACTTTGCAAAAGTTACTGTAACTGCACTAATATTTATGCATGCAGGGCCGAATTTAAGTTGAGACAAATTTGACTAGAAGCCTCAAATTGTATAACGACATTGAACAAAAAATTTACTGAAATAAAAATAATATATTAGCACTCATAATGTTGCCAAAATTCTTGTTTAAACATTTTTCAAACATATGTTATAATACTTACTAACCATGCTGTCATGCACTATGATATAGTATTACTAGAAAGACTCACAGTGTATCTGTTGTAACCTATGTTCTATATCAATATACATGGGATGGCAAATACCCAGATGCAAACTCTATTAGTATATTTACAAAACTCCTATTATATAATACTTCCAGACTTTTCCAGGTAACATTTTTCAATTTTTCCCGATTACCCTTTTTCAAGTTTTTAACGTGAATAGTGATTTTTTCATTTATTAAATAAATCACACATTTAAAACAAATGCTAACAGCTACCAAACAAATATTTTTAGAATCATTTAAAAAAATTAAATTCAGGTATTTTTTGTAACAATGTGTAAATATTGTAATAAAAACCCCATTGTAGAACCAACTTGGTTTTGTTAACTTAAGAAATATATAATATTCCACTTTTGTTAAGTATTTTCGTGCAAACTTAAATCGTTTTCTTTTGTCAAGTATTTAAATGCCTTGATTTTCTCTAATTTTTGATTAAATTCCATGACATACCTTGTTTTCCTCGACATGGAAAGATTCCCTTAATTTTTCTGGCTTTCCCTGCTTATAGCCACCGAGTCTATGTATGAACTTTCAAACAATCATCGTGAACCGTTTCCAGCCTGTATCTGGGTCAGTTTAGTAAAATGCCTCTATCTTCCTCTATCCTTCCACCTTGGTTTGCTTCCATGCATCTCCTTTAACTCATATACTTGTTGTTATCTGCTCCTCCTTTATCTTTATTGGTCTCCCCTGCGGTTTTTTTCCTTCATACTTCATCGCCATTCTCCTTGGTATGCTTTTCTTTTATATCCCCATTACATGAACATACGATTTCAAGCTTACATCCTCTACTATCTCATATACTCTCTATACCACAAATCTCACCTGTAAATCTTTAATCCTAATCCTATTTCCCCATTGACATCCAGTGTTAATGTTTCTGCTGCATATGTAACTATGGGTACAAAGTACTTCAAAGGCACTTCTATTTTCCATTGCAGAACAACTCTCTCTACTGCCCTTTCTTATTAGATCATCTCTACTCCCACCATTCATCTTAATCACATTTCTAAGATATTAATTTTTTATTTTGAACCATTTTGTACACCCCTTCCCTGTTTCAACACAACTTAGGTTATCCTTCTACATACTCTTTACTCTTACTGCAACTCCTCTTTCCACTCTAGAATACTCCAGCTTTTCCAAGAATTTATGTCAATCATTTGCGTTCTCCATCTACATAATAAATGCCATTAACAAGTCCTTTACAATTTAATACCGTCTTTCCATCAGCTGCCATATAGCCATAATAAAGTCTATTGTAGATTTCTGTTTCCTAAATATGTGCTTTTCCTCTTCCCGCTTCCTTCCATTTTATTTCTAATTTTATTTTTTTGTATCTTTTCTTTACACAATCATTGTTAAAAAATAACTATTTCAGGTCAAAAGTAAGAGTTAAATCACGAGAACATTTTCTATATATTGTATTTTGTTTACTGATTTCATTCATCACTTTTTCTTTGCAATTTATAAAACTATTTTAATTTATTTTGAAGAACCAGATAAAAATGAAATAGAGAGTTAAATAATAAATATAACCGAAAAATAATAACTATAGGTGTATTAATCAACAAATTAAAAAAATAAATCTTTTGAGACAACAGGTTGTGTATTATGAGCTTGGATGTTTAGTTAGTATCTTACCTCTCGCATCAAATGAAGTAAGTTCTGACACAAGATGCAAACTAAACTAGTAAGTTCTGAAGCAAGATGCCAACTAAAGAGTAATGTAAAACTAATTCAACTGAACCATGCACGTACAGGGTCCCAGGGTAGGGCGGCGTGGGTGGGGGGGTGTGATGGTGGGAGGAGTTGCGGGACCGGAAGAACCCAGTGCTGCCATACGACCCTTGGCTCCGCAGAGTCCGTGCAGCTATGGCCTGTGATGCAGCAGACGGGGGCAAGAATGGATCCTGCTCGTCAACTTGCAGGTAGTCGCGCCTGAAACATACAAAATCCGGTGAGGTATCCATCAAGCATGCAAACTAACTTAACCAACAGCAACACATGACCAAGGCTCTGCGAGTACTTGTATTCTAAGCTTCGAGCCAAGCTCGTCGCTTTAGCTCGAAATCAAGATCGAAAGTTTTGTAAGCTCGTCATTTTCAAGCTTCCACTCGATGTACTTAATAATCTATTTTTAATACGCAATAGTAAGCATAGTCTATTTAACTGAGATAATATCAGCATTTCCACTTATAAATCATTCACTTACTCAAGAAATTGTTAAAAATTAATTTCAATTTTCACATTAATAACGTAATAGAACTTTAAAACCACCTTCGCCCGGTAAGTTTATTCAATATTTTCATCCAGTTTGAATTATTCTTGATTGAAGTTGTTTACTTGTATTGCCATGACAAAGCAATGAAAATAAAAATAGTTAAGAAGATTACTAAACAGACGAATGATTCTTTTTACTGTTTTTACCTAGTCCCTTTCTAAAATAATAATTTATGTTAAACTAAAACTGTAATATCAAGAATATATTAAATGTTTTTCAAACCTAAGATATTTAAAACTTATATTAAATAATATGTTTAGCTCTAGTATAGTTACTTTTTAGTTATAGAATCAAGTTGTTTAACCTGTTTAAAATCAATGTTGATCTTATTTATTGCAATACATATTTTACCAAACTTACCACATTTAAATTAAAAAAGCCTTTATTATTCCATATTGTTTGCTATAAATATTATTTTAGTCATATTATTTTTAATTTCAAAGTATCAGCATCAACTTTTATAAGCATCAAAAATTGAATTGAAGTAAATTTCTCAATAAAATAATGTCTAATTAGAGCTTGTACAACATGCATGTGCAACTGCGCACTGAGCAATGGAAATGGAACACTTAAAATTTATAATTGTTTATCATTCTTACGTTTTCTTATACGGTAAATTAAGTAAATGAAGCATATTTTGGGGAAATGTTAGCTTATTAAAACGTAAATTTTATTAACTTTTTATTAAAAATGTAAAGTGATAATTAAAGAAGCCAAACTGAAAGGATGGTTAGGCCTAGATATAAACACACTTCTCTATTTTCTTTCTACACTTTTACACTTCACACTGCTTCAAACTTCCACAGTTACTCATTATTTGGAATTTTAGAAAATATTTATTTTTCATATGCAGAGACATTAATGAAAAAGTAATACTCCCAAAAATTCAAACTAATGTGCAACTGTGGAAGTTTAGAAGAAGTGGAAAAGTTTAATAAGACATGAAGAGAAAAGTTTATTTGTTGCTATCTAGGCCTAACCTAACTATCCTTTCAGGTTGGCTTCCTTCACTATCACTTACTTTACATCACTGTACAGTGTTTCTAAACTGTTGTGTTATACATTTTCAAACCATCATGCGATTATTCGTTTTATTAACTTTTTTTTTGTAATTGTTAGTATAATTTTAATGTCCTTAAAGACATGAGTGTTAAAACATTTTTAAATTGTGGTTTATAAGTGTCATTTCTAATTTAAAAACCAATATTACCGTTATTTAACTCTTTCTTCTTTTTTTTCAAAATTATTTACTATCTATAAAAATGAGTGTCATTCATCTTTTATACTCTCTAAGATTTTAAAATGGTGAATATACAAAACTCGACTTGAACTCGGGAGTTTTTAGAAATACTCGACTCGAATGAGAAAACCCAAGCTCGTAGACCCCTCCCTACACATGACCCACATCCCTTACACAGAGTATAAAAGTTGACCAAACTAACCTTTAAACTAATAATACATTTTTATATTGTTAAAAATGTTAATAAATACCCTAAAATATTTAAACAATACTCAATAAACCAAAAACTTTGAACACAACAGTTTGTCTCAAAAACATATCCAACACCTTAGTTGAGTCGATAGCATGTATATCTACTGAGGTAAAGGTCCCGGGTGTGATTCCTGGCACGGCTGTAAAATTTATCGCTGTTGAAATGTGAGTTTACGCTTTCACAGTGATGAATTAATGGCCGGGGACTGGATGTTGTACCTTTCCTAGTCCTAAGATCGATTATAAGGCGTATGAAGCTATGACTGGCCTAGCAAGCCAGTAATGGAAAATAAATGACTTGAATAAAAAACTGACCCAGGTCACAGGCGGAAACAAAAATGGATGTAAAAAAAACTATTTGACTCAAAAACAAATAAATCTTATGCTCATTTCTAACCTCAACAAAACTTGCATCATACATAGCCAACAAACTTACTTTCAGGCTACACAACTAAATTAAATAGTGTCTCTACAAAGACCACAATACAAGTGACTGATAACTTCATATTCCAAATGAAAGGCAATCAGTGTAGAGCTCAATAAATGAATCTGACAAGGACAACATTGAAAGAAGCATGAATGAATACCAACTTGACACAAAGATAAATAAAAAGTGTCAAAACAACTTCAATCATCATATCGTCTGATACTTAGGTACTTTAACTTATCAACAACCAAATCTATAACTCTTCACAGATGAGTATATGAAGACTGGACCATAGATATATCACCAAATCCAGACAACTTTAACCTGAGATGAACTCCTATGATTTAATTTCAAGTGGTACACTTAATAATCATTTCTCTTTGAAATTATACCTTTCTCAATGATTTGAGCCCATATTTTATGTGAGAACTAGCTTAATATAAGGATAGGCTATAATGAGGGGGATTGTATAGAAATAGCTCAAGATAGGGATAGGTGTTGTACTTTTGTAAGTGTGGCATAGAACTTTCGAGTGCCTAACGCCATAGAGTAAGTAATTAATCTATACCTGATTTAATACTCTCTGACAAGCATATTATAGCCAGCACAGGTAGTAAGATTTATTTTGTCAAAATAACCCTTAATATCAAGCACCACAGTGTCAAATATTAAAATTGTTTGTTTATTTTTCAATTTTGTTTATTATTAAAACTTCTGTGTTCTGTTCATATATTCTATTCAATAATAACATCTAATGTATAATAAAATAAGGATTTTGAAAGCTTAAAAAAAAGTATACTTTATCTAAAAAGCCGATACTTTTTATGAATTTGATTGATAGTATAATATGAATTTAGTTATAATTATAACTAAAGACAGTAACTGTTTCAGTTGAGTGAGCATGATTGTCATACAGCGTCTCACCCATCCTGTTCTTATGCTAGTAAACTACATTCTTCAATAAACCAAGACGGCGCACATAATCACAACTAGTTGTTCCTATTCGGAGCTCATTTTTTCAGTTCAGAGTGGTTTTAAGTTTGAGTGAGATGTTTTCTAACAAATGAATAAAACTTGCATTAATTAGTGCATGTAACTGTTCTAAAAAAAATGTTACCTTTTCCTTATATAAATCCATGTATGCGAGTCGACCCACACGAGCACAGTGAAAAAAATACCAGCAGCAACACTCGCTAAGAGCATGAAGGTTAGACCATACCTGAAACACATTCCTTGGAATTACATATTGATAATCAGTAGAGCTCAGGCTTGAAAGATTTATGGGCTCAAAATTTCTAGCTCTGTAAAAGTTTGTTTCTTTGTCATGTATTGTGTCTAGGGATAAATGAATGTTGGTCAGCAAATGAGTTAACTGGTTGTTGAATGGAGGAGGTAGAAGGTCAGTACCAAGTGAATAGCTACACTCCAGATGAACAGGGATTTGATGGGGCTGTCTACATAAAAAAAATTGCTAATTTCATACCTATATTCATTAATGTTTTTAAAAACAGTCCTTGATGAGAAACCAGTTTGGCTGAATTTCTAGAAATTTATTTTAGATTTTAAAACATTACTTTTCTTTAAAATATCTGAGTCATAATTTATTAAAAGTATTTTTTTAAGAATGTTAATATATATTTGTTTTTTATTTGCATAAGTAAGATTTAAAAGGAATTATATATTTACTAAACCCAAGCTAACTCGACTTGACAATCGAGAGCTTCATAAAAAGCTTGCTCGAGATAATCATGAATGAAAATACTGGTTATTGGAGACACCTAAATTAATAAGCTATGGCCATCCAAGCTGTTGAGCCAATAATAAGAGGCCACTCACATATTATGAGCCCATTGCATGACTGACTAACTCGAAAATTAAATACAAGATTAAGCTTGTACTATAAATCTTATTAAAATATATTTTTCTACATTCTTTATTTGGTAAAAGCATTTACACAGTTTTTATAAAATTAAAATACAGGAATACTAGGAAAATTGAATTTAAAATGAAAATTTCTGGGCAAGAGTTGGGCTACATGGAATACATGAGACAGTAGAGGAAGCAAGGGTGAGAATGAAGGGGTATGTAATGATGGAAAAGAAAAGGATTCCAAGGAGAATGATGGAGATGATGTTTGGTGGGAAAAGATTGAAAAGCAGACCAAGGCATAAATGGGAGGAGAGTAGATAAAAGCAAGTGTGAAAGTGAGAGGAGAAGAATGGAAGATAGTAAGGGAGAAGGAATGGTGGAAGGAGAAACAGAGGGAGATGGAGGCATTTTACTAAACTGACCGGGCCACAGGCTGTAAAGAGTTCTAGATGATTATGAATACAGAAAATAACACCATGATGTGATGTCTGATTTGAGCTGTATTATCTATTGAAGTTAGGTGCTGTAAGTGGGGTGAGATGAGCTCTTAAAGTATAAACACTAGACAAATAATACCCAAAATTGCATTTCAAATTCAAACTCACAGTCCCAGGTCGCACACGCTGTCCACGGCCTTGACGTACTGCTTATGGAAAGCATTGCAGTCAAGCATGGTGGCGAGGGCAGACACCAGGCTGTCGGCCTGCTTCACCTCTGTGGCCACCACGTCCAACTTTGGGTTGAGGTCTGTGGGCTTGTACAGCTCTCTGGCTAGCTTTGTGACCATGGCCAAGTTGGAGCTCATGGCCTTGACCGCGTTCTTGCCTTGCTGCCAGCGCTGGTTGAACGGGTGCATGTGCGCGTTGTCGCAGTGGATGTAGTAGTTGAGGATATCTGCTTTGGTATCAGAGCCAGCTTGGCGGTCTAGGTAGCCTCCTGGTGATATGCACAGGTCACCCAGGGCCTGCACACAGTACCACTAGGTTAGGTGGCTAGCGAAATATTTTCATTTTCAATATCTTTATCTGAACCAATGGAGAATGGTATGAATATAAGAGTGATTTACTAACACACTCTAGGGAAAAACAAATTTTACAACACAATCATACAATCTCTCTCATATAGTCTATTATAGTTTGTGACATAGTTTTCAAAATTCAGTCATCAATAAACAAGCCTAAAATTATCTTTGTTAAATTAACAAATGGGGGTGTGCAATATCCAATTTTTCAATTTGAAGCAAAGTTGAATCGAATAACATGAAATATTCCCAAAGCTGGATCGAAGTTTGAATGTTTAAAAAAAGTTAAATGTTGTAAAAAAAATACTTTGAATAGTTATGTAAATTTAGACACTAAACATAGCTAACAAAATGATATGTTTCTAACATAATTAATTAATTTGTCTTAAAATTATAATTTAAGCTACTATCACAAAATTTAATTTAATTATTTCAGATTATTTTGATGGCAACACTAATTTGTGATGAAAATAACAGTAGAAAGAAAAATTAAACTTAAAATAAATAAATAGATATATATATAAATTTCAAATTTTGAAACCTGTTCCTTCTTTCCTTTTAATAGTTAGAGCAAAGACTATACGCTAATTATTTTAGCTAGATCAAAGTGTACATTTTGATCATTTTGTATATTTTTAAAAAATCAAAGTGTATTCAAAAGTAAAAAGGGGGGAGGGGGGGGCAACAAAGATGAGGGCCCATTAAATTCTCAACAAGAAAACAGCCATATGGTTCTATATAATTCTCAAAAAACAAAAAAAATAACAGAATCCTTATTAAAGGTATAAAATAAAATTTATTTAATGTTTCCTTCTTGACAAATGAGTAAAATGGAACTTAAGTTTGACATAAAAAAAATCAAAATTCACATAGCAAATAACTTGGTATTAAAAAAAAAGACAAAACAGAAAAATTTCTTAGTATATTAGTAAAACAAACTTAAGTAATAAGTTTATCTTAAATAATAATAATAGTAAGCAGGAGCTTGATTAAGATAAAAATTATCAAAACTCATATTGGAAAAGAAATATATATATATATATAAAAATCAGTTATTTTAGGCAGATATTATATAAAAATAGTCAAAAATTCCTAATAAAGTAATAAACATATTTCTAAAAAAGTAAGTAATAGTTTCTTCTTTAAAAATGACTGAATTATAACTTAATTTGAAATCAAAATGATTCAAATTCGCATTGCACAATAAGGCACCTACCTATTCATTGTAAGTAGATATTAAAAGTCCACTATCATAAAATAATAAACAGACTTTTATCGAGTTACATGTGAGGCAATTTTATTGAAGTACTAATGCGCTTTTTCAGAACAAAACCTTTTCAGGCGTTGCAGATCGTCAAATTTAGGTTTGGAGATTGGTAGCAAGTCAGTGTATGCCAATGGTGGCGGATGAAAGAAACCTTTTGGCAGGGAAAGTCACTTTTTTTTTTATCCCACAGCTTTCAGTGTCTTGCCCATATATTCTATTCACCGTAGGAATTGACTCCTGAAAGGCCTTTTTCCCTACCATAAATCTACTATATAGTAGGATATAGGTAGGAAAAAAGACCTTTCAGAGAGAAATTCCTACCGTGAATGGAATATAGTAAGTCTCTTGATGAAGCATCATCCTTGGGTGGTGTTCTACGATTGTCAATACTCTCACTGGCCTAGCTGCAAAGAGACATTTGGGCATGTATACAGTGGACAGGAAGGATGCATGATTTAAAAATCTGTTGGTTTTCACATGAAACAACATCAAAAGGTGAAGACTTCACCTGAGCACTTTCTATAACTGCATTCCAGTCATATTGTAGCTCAACAATGGTTTTGTGGTTCATTAAACCCATCTTATGATCACACTCGAGATATGAATGTCCACGAATTGGAAAAATAACCTTACTTTTGGTTAATTTCTTGGTGAAATGAACAATGTTATGCAGCATTCTAAACAGTGTGAAATTATTACTTTGACCACAGCATGAATTGCAGAATATCTTGAGTTCTTCAACATCAGATTTCATGTGCTTGAAAATAAAGTCCCATAACATTGAAGATAAATAAAATCCCATAACATTGAAGATAAGTCATCAAACATTGAAAGAACATGTATGTTATAAATAAAGAAGGATAGTTTACTTCGGTAATAAGTATCATTGGTTGTGATATTGGGAAGCTGTAATTTTTTTTGGAAGTCCATCAGAATCACTTCTTTTTTCTTGTGTTTCTGTGCTTCCAATTGAGCAGCTTTCTTCTTTTTGTAACATGTCTATGTTTTTTTTAAGCGCAGATCCTTTTCCACTTCCATTTTCCTCATTTGTTAAGTGAGCGAGAGAGTAGTTTTATCCACGGTTTCTTGTTTGTGGTTTTTGAGTTTTTCCTGCAGGCTTTCAACTTTCACTTTAAATTCATCACAGGTGCTACAAATATCACACCTGGGGTAGCCAAATGATATATTGAACCATATGTTCAATACTTCTCGATATTTCTCATAGGAAACAGATTTTTTAGGAATGTTTCTAAGTACATATCGTGCATTTTTTTAATGTGTAACTCACCAGGTAAGTAGACTTTGTTTTTATAAGGCTGTAGTGGGATTTCCTAATTTTAAATGACTTGATGTAGTCTATGATGTTGTTAACATTCTCCTCCCACAGTTTGTTAGGCCTGGAACTTTTCTTCCCACACATATCCAGAGGGGTTTAACTTGTAGAAGTAAGCTCATGCTGCAAAGTTTGCAAACGCTTGGCTGTGAAGCCATGCAAAGATAGAAAAGCTTTATAGCAAACCGGGATTTCTCTAAGTTTGTCATTTCTGACAACTCGTACTTCATACAAGTAAGAAAAAGAATGAAAATCTGCATCTTCCTCGGATATTTTAGGACGATGACGACGAACTGGATTACAAGCAACCAAACCACAAAGGTACAGGGATTGTTCATCAAAAGAGTTCAAATTATTTAATCTTACAAAGATGGATGTAACAACCTCAGGCGTGAGAACTTCAAAACATTTCAAATGCTTGCACTTACATGGATCACCAGTTTTATGGCTCCTTAACCTTAATTTCTTGGCCACATCTTTTATCCTCCTGTAAAACTTTCGCTTTCTTGATGAATTTGATGTAGGCTCGTCGTCCTCCATTGTGTGATGAAAAAGAAAGTCGAAAACTCAATAAATCACAATCACTTGACACTCATAGATATGAAAAATCAAAATCAAAATGATGTCACACATGACGATCTAGACTAAATGTAAATACACAATGTGTATAGTGCGGCGTAAGCGTTGTACCCAGCGGTACCAGCTTTGGATGAACCCTCATCAATTTTCCCCACAAACGCTGGCATTCCCATCTTTCTTCTCCTGTACAACAAACTATAAAACGTGAATATCTTCGAACCCTCAACATTTTTGGCAAAACTAAAGCTTCTATAATATTCTACTTCCACCGGGGAGTTTAAAACCACTACTAACTCAATTTTAACAAAAAATGGACCATCTTTTTTCCCCTGTACTATTCATTTGGCAAATCTATCAAATACAAAATTTTACTTTCGAATCAGAGTCAAAGTGAACCAGCATTCGAAGCAAAATTGAAGTTTTTGAAGCTTCCCACACACCTATTAACATATATTCTTATATATAACCTAAAGCACTGCCCAGATTCCCATTTTGAGCCAAAGTGCTAAAGTTCCCTTCAAATACTTCAAATTTTCTAAAAAATAGTTATTAGTAAACTACTTTTAAAGTAATTACCCCCATAAAAACCAATAGGTATGTTATTTCTCAATTCAAAAACTACCCTCATCCTAACAAAATTGTTAAGAGCAATTTTCAAAAATCAGTATTTGGTAAACTTCCCTTAATTTGGGAATCGAATAAAAAAATTCCTGAGATAGGACTCTATAACATATAAATATCAAGTTTGAACAAAGTCTATTTAACCTTTTCAGATGTAGTCCCAGGGACAAACAGACAAATAGATAGACCCACTATTTTGGGTTCAGGGGGCACATAAACCATTAAGATTCATCATAATCTAGAATAATGGTATTCAACCTGGGGTACGCAAATACATCTTAGGGGGTACAGAGAATTTAATATTATTAGGACTGTTTGGGATTAAATTTGAGAAATTGGTTGTTCCCGAAACTTGGGCAGGGGAAAAACAAACCTCTAGGCATTTTTGAGAAAGAATATAAAAAAGTTAGAATTAATGATCAACCCTTCACATTCATGTTTGTATTTAATTTTAATTAGAAATATTATTAATTTATTAAATTTAAATTAACCTTATCTCCCGTTAAGTAGATGGATACCCGAAACATAAGTTGCTTTTATTTTATAATTACCTTACAATAAAACTGAGCGCCATTACCTAATATGGCCATACTACATGTAATTGTGGGAAATATTTATCCCTTAGCAGATTTAAGGCAGGTAAATATATTTTTAGAAAAAAAAAGAAGATAAAATTGGCTTTTGAATACCAAATTATGCACGAAAAACATCTTCACCACACTTACTTGCATAAATACACATTGATTACACTAATGTTATTATTTGAAATGGCATAATTTTTCTTTTGTACCAGAGTTAGTAAAATAATAGTTGAATAAACTAATGTTTTTTGAAGTCCAACAGCGCTTTTTGTGAGAGCTTCAGTAACTAAAATGTAAGAGGTAACCAGACACACAGGCTCAGTTGAGAAATGTTATTTTAATTCTTATGGGCAAGACTGTGGCTAACATTTTATTCATCAAGATTAGTTTGAGGTGACCTAGCGATCTAGGGGTAAGGTGTCAGACTTCTGTGCTGGCGGCCGAGGTTCAATCCTCGGTCCCGGCAAAGATTTATCTGATTACCAAACCCTTCCTTCACCTCTGACAAGACATCTTGTGAATGTGGGGAATGCCAGGCCTNGTGGTTCGGATCCCACGTTAAACTGTAGGTCCTCCATTTCATCTCACAATCACCCTACCATTACACATTAGCTCAAGTGCGTGTAACCCGAACAGGTAGTAAGATGCGATGCTAATAATAATAATGATAAAGATTAGTTTGAATATATTTTATGTTTTATTATGTAAGTAGTTATTAAAATTCACACCATGAGTTTTTTATTCAATAACTTTTTTTTATCTTAAAAGCTATCTTTAGCATTTATTTATATTCATACCAAAAGTGCTTGATTAAAAATACACAATTATAATAGTTGCATTAGGGCTAGGTTTTTAATGAACAAAACTTCAAAAACCTTAACAAACAACAAAATATTATTTAGTTTTTATTTGGAAAACTTACAATTTAAAAATAAATGAATATAAACATTGTTGGTGTTAATATTTTTTTCCTTTAAAAACTGATAGAAGAATAGAGAATTTAAATTCATTGTTTGGATCTATAACTGCAACCAAATCAGAGTTTGGGGCCAACTCTATTGAAAGATATTTTTGACATTTACCAGTAGCTTACAATTAACTTAAATGAAACTAAAAAAAATTGATCCCTTTCTGATAAAACTGGCATAAGCTTCTAAGTTTAGAATAAAATTATTAATCTAAAAAATAAATATAGTACCCTAAGTCTAAAGAAAAAAAATTAGTGTTTAATTTTTTTTCTTTTTTTCTCATACTGTTCTCATGGAAAATTGTTATTTCCCGACGCCAAAACATATATCCGTCACAGGCCTAGTAATAATGCTACTATTGCTCTAAAGGTAAAAATTTTTCACGATTATACTGTAGTATGTTTTCTATACACCAGAAAGAAAAATTTCAACTGCTTAGCTAAGACTTTATATCATATTTTTTTAATCTATGAATAATTTTAAAACTAAAAAATTAGAAATAAAGTAATTTTTAGAAAATAGCAAAAATCATCAGAGTGGTGTTTATTACTGAAATGTTTTACATATTTAATTGATCGTTCAAGTTTTTTGGTTTACTTAGGACTAGCTTGATAGAGATAAAAAAATATATCTCAAAATTTGTTGTAAAATGTGTCAAAATTACATTATTAATGTCAATATATCCACTTCAAGTTTACATTAAGCAAGCATTAACTTTTATTAGGGCTGTTTCAACCAGCTGTGTTGCCGACCATACTGATGCAGACTATGTGTTGCCAACCAGGCCAATGCTGATTTTTTTTTAAATATGATAAGATATAATATGAAATAACCATACTAAAAAAAAACCAAGAACTGGTCATTTGGATTATCTTTTTTTTGTTCAATACATTTCTCTAGACAAGTTTAAATAAAAACTTTGGAGTTAATTTAAACAAAACTCACTTGATCGTTGGTTCTAACACAGATTTTAACGATAGTAAATTGAATATAAATTGATTCTATTTTTCTCATTGTTGACTTTGTTGAAGTTTTATATAGGATATTTATTTTTAAATATCTCTATAGAATATCATCACCAATTATAAATTTAAACCCTGTATCAATAATGTAGTTTTAACTTCCCTTTAATCATTACCAGTTTTAGCTTCCCTTGAATCTTCCTTAGAATATTCCCCAGTTTTAGCTTCTCTTGAATCTTCCTTAGAATATTCCCCAGTTTTAGCTTCTCTTGAATATCCCTCCATTTTAGCTTCCTTTGTATATTTCATAGTCTTAGCTTCCCTTGAATATTCTCTAGTCTTAGCTTCCCTTGAATATTCTCTAGTCTTAACTTCCCTTGAATATTCCCAAGTTTTAGATTCCCTCCAATCTTCCCCCAGTTTTAGCTTCCCTTAAATATTACCTAGTTTTAACTTCTCTTGTATCTTCCCTAGTTTTAACTTCTCTTGAATCTTCCCTAGAATATTCCCCAGTTTTAGCTTCTCTTGAATATTCTCCAGTTCCTCTGAATATTCCCTAGTTTTAGCTTCCCTTGAATCTTCCACAGTTTTAGCTTCTCTTGAATATCTCTACATTTTAGCTTCCTTTGTATATTTCATAGTCTTAGCTTCCCTTGAATATTCCCTAGTTTTAACTTCCCTTGAATATTCTCTAGTCTTAGCTTCCCTTGAATATTCTCTAGTCTTAGCTTCCCTTGAATATTCTCTAGTCTTAACTTCCCTTGAATATTCCCTAGTTTTAGATTACCTCTAATCTTCCCCCAGTTTTAGCTTCCCTTGAATATTCCCTAGTTTTAACTTCCCTTGAATATTCTCTAGTCTTAACTTCCCTTGAATATTCTCTAGTCTTAGCTTCCCTTGAATATTCTCTAGTCTTAGCTTCCCTTAAATATTACCTAGTTTTAACTTCCTTTGAATCTTCCTTAGAATATTCCCCAGTTTTAGCTTCTCTTGAATCTTCCCTATAATATTCCCCAGTTTTAGCTTCTCTTGAATATTCTCCAGTTCCCTTGAATGTAAGCTATCTCTCTTGATGACCTTTCTATTCGCAACACTACGCTATACATTGTCATCCCCCTGTTAAGGAAAGAAATAACTAATTGGAGTACACTGTAAGTCACCTGCCACTCACCCCCAAACAATAGAACAAAAGATAAAGCTGAATGCCAAGAGCTTAACATTTAACACACATATCAAGATATTGGTGTTAACAATAGATAAGTCGAAAACCAATCATCGGCTTTACCAATTGTGCCATAATCACCATGCCATGATTTGCTTAGTAAGTGGTATCAGCCCAGCCCTAATTTTTTATTTAGTTTTTAATTCACCCAAGAACAGATTTTGAAGTTGAAACAAACTATGTGTTTACTCTCCTGGTATGTACAATAAAGACAATAAAAAGAGTGGCATACTAACAATAAAAGAATAAAGTTACATGGATGTCATGAGCCAGAATATAATAAATATAGTGGAGTACTTATCTTAGAGGAAGCAAGATAAAGGATGCTAGAAGCTAGGAGATAATGAATAGAGTGTAATACTAGCCATAGAGGAATAAAGTTACATGGATGCCATGAGCCAGAATATAATAAATATAGTGGAGTACTTACCTTAGAGGAAGCAAGATACAGGATGCTAGGAGATAATGAATAGAGTGTAATACTAGCCATAGAGGAATAAAGTTACATGGATGTCACGGGCCAAAAGATAATAGAGTGGAGTACTTACCACAGAAGAAGCAAGATACATGGATGCCATGAGCCAGGAGATAATCACAGCAAACAAGCCAAACACTGAGAACCTGGTATACAAGACAAATATAATACATTATATGGGATAATTGGTTAGTATACAATGACTGCATTAAAACAAACACCAGACTTATACTCATATTTAGCTAGGAAAGAAAGGTTGTGATTTAAATTTGTTTGCATCTCTTAACAATATTGCAGGTGCATTTTCTCTAAGCTCCCCTCCTCCTCTCAACCCCTTAGATTAAATTGTTAGTAATTTGTGTGTTAAACCTCTACGTTCATTAAAATAAAAAGTTAGAAATTAAATCATAAGGCTACCATATAATTAAATTTACACCCTAATGTTGTACAAAATGTTTTATAAATTCATTCACACAATAAGTATTTCCTAACCTGTGCAAGTTTCCATAAAATTTTGGGACAAAACAATGATTCAAAAACTTAAACTTTAATGTACATATAATACCACTTACTCGGTGACAGATAGCTTTGAAGGAAATGTACCTGCATAAGCAGTATGAGAGAACAAAAAACTAAATGGATAGCTACATGTAAAAAAAACTATCCCCAAGTCATACAGATGTGATCCAAACCCCAACATCCTCATGGACAAATACATTCAAACATAATTTTATGATGAAACAAATAATATAAAACTTAACTCAGAGGGGCTATAAAACATATTTTAAAAAATTCCCTGATTTTTCCAGGTAACATTTTTAAATTTTCCCTGACTACTTTTTTCCAGTTTTAATGATGGATGATGATTTTATTTATTTATTATTGATCACATATTAAAAAAAGTTTGTATCTACTAAACATAAATAGTTTTATCAATTATTTTAAAATTGTTAATATTATTTTATTTAAGTATTATTAACTTTTGTTTTAGTGTTTGGTTACAAAATTAATGGGATATTTTCGACATATTTTTTAATTCCCTGACTTTTCCAAGTTTTCCCTATCTGTAGCCACCATATTAACTAGAGTGTGTGTATATAGTAAATAAACCAGACAAAGGAGGGAAATATATGTACTTTTAAGGCTATTGCAAAGTTATTTTAAATGATTAACATTTAAATCAACATAATATACTTTAATTTTTATTTAAATGTAAAAAAAAATCAATGCCATGAAAATAATATATTTAAAATTATTTTAAGTGTACTGTGAATTCAAAAATGTTACAATGAACTCTAAATGAGTATTGATAGTCATTTCTATGTGGAAATGTATAAAACATGTTTGTTAAAGATTTGGCGTCCCTACCAATGAAGCTATTTGAGGCATACCAATGTTTAGTAGTATTGACTGTGTACTCATGTGTATGATAAGGGAATATTGAGTGTGTACTCACGTAATAAGAGCGCAGCGAGAGTGCCTGGCCACACCAAACAACAAAACCACACAGAACACTAGCAGGATACTGAGGACAGCCATTGTAACCGGCCATCTACAAACAAACAAGCCACACACTTGTTATGGAGAGTTATAATTCATAAACTTGAAAATGTCAGCTAAAGGAACAACTTAAAAAGAATCTTACATTACTTTTTCTTGGCATTAAGTGGTAGTTGGTCTCTTTTATATGTATCTAATTTAAAATTAAAATAACAATTTAACATAGAGTCTATAGACAATGGAACAAAGGGAGACTAGTCTGTGTATGCAGGAAGAGAGATAATGGACACCGTGAACCGAGACTTATAGGTTTGTTTTGACTTAGCACAGTTTTAAACCGATTAAATTATGCATGTAAGAAAGTGAGTGATAATATAAGTTTACTATACAAATTGGCATAATTTGAATTTAATCCAGTACTATTATCCACATTTGTATTAATGTTCTCACCTATCAAGATTAACCAAGTTTGGAGACATTGAAATACTAATTTTAGTTTTAACTATATTTCTTATAGGCTGATACATTTATAATAAATTCAATGTTATTTTATAAACACATATGACAGACATTTTGTATATATTTTAATGGCACAATTAACCAAAACAAATTTTAAAATATTGCAACTGGCAACATATTTTTTCTGTCCCCAAGTTACATTTCACCCTTTAGGTTTGTATACAATATCACATAATTACACAAATGTGGTATGGATGGTAGAAAAAAGTTACTGAAGATTTTTATGTTGGTCGGCATTGTTTTGTTTTCATAAGTTCTTGAATATTGGGTTTTATGTTTGACAGAACGCATGGCGAATCACTTTTCACTTAAAGCCGAAAATGCTGTTTAGTTTCTATGCGGGTCAAGAGTTGAAGTATGGTAATTTTGTAAGTGGCCACAATGGTAGCTTAGGGCAGCTTCTTTCAAACTGTGCTTAGCAGAGCTCCTGAACTTCGCCATTTATCTCAGGCTTCACGAGGCACTTTTATAATGTTCTTTATATGTTTCACACCATAAAATAGAATCAATAATTAAGATTGGCAATTATTTTGAATCTGAATAATGGACATTGGCCAAAGGTGCAGCCAGAACATTTGAGATTTTCTGTCTGATGTATACTTTTATACTTTTAGAAGTTAAAACTGTTGCTATTAAATGCAAATAATATTAGTATTAAAAATATGCTATAAAAACTCCGGTACGTATTTTTTTCTGGTGCAATGGTTCCCCCAATCTATAAAGTTTGGAATTGGGAGAGTAACACGAGGCTTGCGGGTTTGTAAATAAACACGCGCAAGCATACTTTTGTCTGGTCACCGAATATATTACAACTGGTATGCAGTGTTGCCAACACCGCAAGAAATAGTTATCATCATTACTTTGGAAATATGATTTAAATAAAAAAATATCCGTTTTTATATGATGTTAACCTTATTTTTAAATTGTTCCACTCTCGCCAGGTTTGGAACCAATGCCCTAGAGAAGGCCTATAGAAGCTTCCATTTAAAGAGTGTTTCTATGGTAGAGTAAAAAGGGGTTAAGAGGGCAATTTTTGGTAACAAGAAATAACGTTTGTACTAAAAATAATATTTGATAAGATAGTATATTATTTTATGAAGATGACATTACTTTTAGACCAAATAAGGTTTACCTTTATGAGTTAAAAAATAAAAATTAAAACAATACACCATACTAATATGTAAATATTTTTCGTGGTTAAATTATATTTACCCCCCTCCCTGAGCTGTGTCTTTATACTCATTTGAACTATACACAAACATTAATTATGCTAATGGTATAGAGATGAGACCAGCTTCAGTCGCTGCATGGTCTAAGGTAGTGGTTCTCAAACTGAGTTCTGTGAGACCATTATGCTTAATGGAAATAAAAAACATTAATGCTTTTACATTTTTATGCTATGCCTTCATAAACATCCACCTTCATTAGTAACATATCCAGTTTAACTATGAAAATAAAATTAAATGATTTTTTTGTATTATTAAAATCTAGAAAAAGCACTAAAAAGTGGACAAAGAACAGTACATTTTAAAGTTATACTAGATTACCTTTCCCATGCAAAATATTTAACACAAATGTAAGAACTAAATTAATTTTGTTTTGGACTTAAATATATAACATGAGCTTACTACTCAAATATATACTCTTTATTCAAAGCTAATAAACGTGTAATATGGTTGTAGAGGGAAAGGGGATGAGACATGAACACTTAGGGGTACCTCGGTAAGTTTCGTAGCTTTTATATGGCTTCGTGGGCTAAATAGTTTGAGAACCATTGGTCTAAGGCGTTACTCTTGCAATAGACTAGTCTGCTGATGATGAGGAGATCGAGGTTCGATCATGGTCGAATGTACCAAGTTTTTTTTCCTAGATTGTTTTCCACTCTTCCTTCATGCAAATGAGGGTACACTTCCTCTAAATTAAATCTTCCTCATACCAAACACATTAGAGTAGTTATTACATATGCGTATATTTTGAAGCCAAATGAGTATTTAGATATGGTGATGAAAAAAATAATAGCGATAACTAAAGTATTATTATGGAGAAAATTTACCTAAGTTTGTGTGGAAGGAGGGTACGAAATTATTTAAGAAAAAAACACCAGCATTCGAAACACAATCTAGTGAAGCTACTTGTCACAGGCAATCCAGTCTACATGAGAGTGACACATTATACCAGGTGTGCAGGAGCGGCTTCCCAGGGTATCAACTTGAGGGGGGGCCACAAACAGAGCAACATAACCTAGTATAGCGTTGGAATGATATGAAAATAGTTCCCAAACCTCACAACTCCAAACCTCATGTAACCTGGGCATGATAGTGGAGATGCTAGGCATACCATTAATACTCATTTAATTTTTGATAGTAACATAAAATTTGACATAGTGGTATGGTTTTTCGGTCAATAAAATTGGATATAGTGTCACTCAAAGTTAATTTACATCCACCATATTAAAAAAAT
Organism: Timema californicum; assembly: GCA_902141385.1. Taxonomy (NCBI): domain Eukaryota; kingdom Metazoa; phylum Arthropoda; class Insecta; order Phasmatodea; family Timematidae; genus Timema; species Timema californicum. The sequence continues at coordinate 117,526 of CABFOW010001565.1, forward strand.
AACGCCCTTAAACAGTATTTTGCAATTATTTCTTAAACTGTTCATTATATCAAGATTAAAGAAGCCAACATTATCTACAAAACATGTTCTAATAGTTTTCTTTGTAATCCTAACCATTTTCTTTGTGAAACATTTATAGTACTGTGTGAAAGCCATTTATGGAGTTCCACTTCAGATTATTTTCATGTCAGACCTTTGTTATGTTAGGTTTAGATTTGATAGGTTTGGCATGTGCGTAGGGAAAATTTAATGGGGAGGAGGGCGGGGGGGAAGGTGTTACCGTAAGTTCATGATATGATTAAAACTTACTATTAAACCCTAAGAATCAAGAACATTGTTATTTTATACAATAGTGATGGAACTTTATTTGTGTGAAAGGCAGAAAGAGGGGCAGGACCTAAAAAGAGGATTTTCTGGACTTTGAACCCTCCTCTCCCCAGTTAAGGTTAAAAAATTGGATGCTTCTAGAAGTTATTTGAAGAGGTCCCCGTTTAGAGAATTTTTTGAAAATCATACTTGTTTAACAGCTATTTAGGACAGTGGTCCCCACAAAATATTTTGAAATTTGTATACTTCTAGAGGATATTTGAAGTAGTCCTACTTTGGCAATTTTTTTAAGAAATCGGACGCCTCTAAAAGCTATTTTAAGAAGTGCCCACCAGATTTTTATGAATATAAATTAGATTCCCTAGAATTTATTTGAAGTGGTGCTCACCCAGATTTTTTTTTTTTTTAAATTTTGAATACC